>CM028384.1:91410879-91692583 GCA_013146195.2 Codonopsis lanceolata
AAGAGATAGGGCGTAGTAGAGATTAGAGATGGAAGTGGAGAGAGAAATAACGAGGAATCGGAATGAGAGAAATGGAGAATCTGTGGTTTTATATATATTATTCAATTTGACTTCAAAATTTGGGAGGCAAATTTGAAGTCCTGATAAATTTGGAGGGATTAATATAGGTACTAACTTAACTTAATTTAACTTAACTTAACTTTAACTTAATTTAACTTAACATAATTCTAACTTAGCGTAACGTAACGTAACGCAACGCAACGTAATTTAACGTAACTTAACTTAACTTAATGTAATGTAACTTAACATAACGTAACGTAACTTATAACATGAAAACACGCTACGCCTATTGGCGAAATGGTATAATGAACTACGATGGACCATTATAACATGAAACACGCTACGCCTATTGGCGAAATGGTATAATGAACTACAATGGACCATTATAACATGAAAACACGCTACGCCTATTAAAAATGGTATAATGAACTACGATGAACCATTATAACATGAAAACACGCTACACCTATTGGCGAACGGTATAATGAACTACGATGAACCATTATAACATGAAAACACGCTACACCTATTGGTGAAACAAAGATAATGAACTACGATGACAATTATAACATGAAAACACGCTACACCTTATAATGAACTACGATGGACCATTATAACAATTATATAATCAACTATGCACATGGACCATTATAATATACCATTATAACATGAAAACATACGCTATTGGCGAAACGGTATAATGAACTACGATGGACCATTATAACATGAAACACGCTACGCCTATTTTAAAATGGCATTTGGAACTACGATGGACCATTATAACATGAAAACACGCTACGCCTATTGGCGAAACGGTATAATGAACTACGATGGACCATTATAACATGAAAACACACCACGCCTTACGCCTATTGGCGAAATGGTAAGATAATGAACTACAATAGACCATTATAACATGAAAACACGCTACGCATATTAGCGAAACGGTATAATGAAATACGATGGACCATTATAACATGAAAACACGCTACGCCTACGCAAGCTATAATGAATACTACGATGGACCATTATAACATGAAAACATGCTACGCGCTATTGACGAAATGGTATAATGAACTACGATGGACCATTATAACAATTATAATCAACTACGATGGACCATGATAACATGAAAACACGCTACGCCTATTGGCGAAACGGTATAATGAACTACAATGGCTCATTATAACATGAAAACACGCTACGCCTATTTGCAAAATGGTATAATGAACTACGATGGACCATTATAACATGAAAACACATTACGCCTATCAGCGAAATGGTATAATGAACTACGATGGACCATTATAACATGAAACACACACACCACGCCTAT
Source organism: Codonopsis lanceolata (assembly GCA_013146195.2). Lineage (NCBI taxonomy): Eukaryota > Viridiplantae > Streptophyta > Magnoliopsida > Asterales > Campanulaceae > Codonopsis > Codonopsis lanceolata. Next base: position 91,412,276 of record CM028384.1, read on the forward strand.
CAAGCGAAATGGTATAATGAACTACGATGGACCGAACTTAACTTAACTTAACTCAACTTAACGTAACGCAACTTAACTTAACGTAACGTAACGTAACGCACGTTTAACTTAACTTAACTTAACTTAATTTAACTTAACTTAACTCCAACCGAACGTAAACTTAACGTAACTTAACTCAACCGAACGTTAACTTAAACGTAACGTAACGTAACTTTAACTTAATTTAACTTAACTTAACTCAACTCAACCTGAACCGTAACGTAACGTAACGCAACTTAACTTAACTTAACTCAACCGAACGTAACGCAACGTAACGTAACTTAACTTAGCTCAACTGAAATAAGTGTTTGATTTCTACATGAAGGTCGATTGTGCCCTACTTCTCCACATTTACTGCATCCTTGTCTTTTGTGAAACTCTCCGATCAATGGAATTCTCGATGTTCTGCGACGCCCACTGGGTAGAATTGTGGCAAGACAATCATTGCCTTAATTGCATCTTCGCATGTCTCATTCCTCTTCATTAGGTGCCGCCGGAAGATGTTACATGAATATGCCATTCTCCTAGACGATGTTGTATAGAATGATGAGCACAATGGGTACACCGAAAAACGCCTCTTGATGCAACCGCAATCGCTCGCATGGTACATGGTTCAATTGAAACCTTTGGCAAGTGCAAGTATGTTTATCAAAATCCACCGTTGAATGTTTACTACCACCCTCACCACATACATGGACTGATTGATGGCTTCAATAATCGTATATTTTTGGCCATCTCTCCGTTTTGGCTAGTTTTGCTTCCATTACCGGGTTAAACGGTTGTAGACCCCGGCCGACTCATGCCTCTCACAAAACCATTTCTCGCAACATTAAGAACACAGAGAACGTGAGAACAACAAAATGTAAAGAACACATGTATTTTGAGATGGTCCGCACTTTAAAGAGTGCTACGCCCACCACCAAAGCAAGCCAACCTTGATTTGAATGCACTATGTTTTCCACTACTTATTACGTAATCTCTAATAAATCGTGTACAAAATATTTGACTAGTGTTTGGACCTTGGGTGGGGAATTGAATATCGATAAGGCGTAATATCCAAGGTGCGTAAGAAAAGTAATGAGTACAACAACAAGAAGTAAATGATTAACGCTTGATGATATCTTTTTGTTGTTATTAAGGACTTCATTGATCGCTTAATGATCTCTTGAATGCACTGAGTACGATGACTTGATGTTGTTGAATAGATTCAGAGCACCGTTTTCTTCAGTCTTCAATGGCAGGATTTATATCGGAGCATTCTTGAGACCGTTGGAGAAGATGAAGTGAATAACAACTCTATTAGGTTGGGAGCGTTAAATGACGGGAGCTACTTTGTTGACTTCATCTCTATTTGGAACTGATCAGGGTATGATGAGGAACATGTGCTCGAACTAGCAGGTGGACGACAAACAGAATTTGCAGACATGCAGTAGTTGTCTGTTAGTGTCGATCAGAACCCGCTTCTCGCCATGTATGAGATGCGGAAAGTCTTCATTCTTCGAAAAAGCCGAAAGACGTGTCTTGGAAGTCGAGTTGATGATGATGGATTAATTCAAATTTCAAACCATAGATAGCTAAATTTAAATAATCCACTAGAGTTGGACATCCTGATAAACTTGACATGTCATGCTGTCCGAGTACAGGCAAGGTCTGCTGGTAAAGGCTGCTGGTGAAGCCTTCACTCGAAGTCTTCTGCCGAAAACCTGTGAAGTCTAAAAACTATTCTAAAGGCAAAGTTTTATACACAGTTGCCACGCTAACTGGTACGCAGCCCATTTAGCCACTAAGTACAGAACCTAATGTAATGAATGAGCAAATGCAAATCAAGATACAATGAGAACAACAATCTCCTCCTATTTGCATCTGGTCATCATTACTTACAAGTGAGGGCTATGAAAGCTCTAGGATAGATAATAGCATGTCTGAAAATACTTTTAAGTTTTATAACAGTGACATGCTTCTATCAAAAGAATACCTCAAATGTAACAATTAATCTATGTGCTAATAATAAAAGAGATTTACAGGACGAGCACAAGGATTAGAGCACACATTTTAGATAAATTTAAACTGGATGTTTAAATTCCAAGTAGATATATGAATTTAAATAACATGAAATTAAACAGTAGATATTTTTGAAAAGGAATGAACTTCTGTATTTTAAACAAGAAGTTTAATAGTTACAATTTTTTTCAAAAAGAGAGATTCAAAGGTTAAGGATAGAAAGATATATGCTATCGTGGCCTTTTTACTTTTCTTTGGCTACTCGTCACCGCTTTTTTTCGACGTTGGCCGAAGTTCTTCAACTCTTCGGTGTATTCTTCATCGCCTAAGGTTCCTGTCCGTGGAACGAGAACGGTAATCATGTTCTTCTCGAAGCATATTGTTCTCGCCCATCGAACTCTGTTCATAGACCTTAGTTGTCTCTCCTCCATGATGGCCGATCACGCTACGCCACGCTATCCAATCATGTGTCGCATCGAGAGCCAGATCATTGAGTTCTAGCACTGGAGGGCGTCGATGACCAAGGTGGAGGGTAATGCTGTGAAAGAGCTGGTAGAAGAGAGTTGAGCAGAGACGAACACATTCGTTGCGCTGAGTGTTGGTGCTAAAAACGCACACGGGCAAGATTACCCGGTCAAACAAGTAATAAAGTGAATAAGTAGAGTGTCGAACCCACGAGGAAACAATTTTGTTGTTTTTTTATGAATACCAAGCACGTTGCCATTTTAATTATATTCGACAAACGATTTTTGCGTGAATTAACTAATTAATTAAGCTAAAACAAGAAATTAAATAAAGCAATATTAAAATGAGATTGACTTCAATGAGAGAGGATCTAGGGTTTTGATTTTCAATTGGCTCTTCCGTTGTGATTTAATAAGGGATTGCTATTTAAACTATTATATTTTTTTGGAAGTCGGGATTCAAAATTCACCGTTAAGCGTATAACGGTGCTAATTAACTATAAATTCACGAAGCCGCTACATATAAAATTATCCAATTAATTTCTCTCAAACACAAAACCCCAATTGACTATCTTAAGGAGAGTTTGTAACATTGACTAACCCAACCAAAAGACAACTATGTTGTATTTTCCAAATTATCAAGTCACTTTCATGCACTAAACAATTTTTAAAATCATGTAATGGGTGATCAAATAAATACAAGCATTAAGAGCACAACATAATACCCAAAAATTAGTGAATAGCAATTAATAGCAAAACCCCAAATTAAAATCACAACATTCAAGCCAATTTATACCAAAACCCTAGGCAAATAATTTAGTTCATCATGCTAAGGAAGTAAATCAAGTATTCAATCAAAAGTATTTTCATTAAATAAAACTATAAATTAAAGTGCACAATACTTTACAATGAAGGAGATGATTGAAGTTCCTTAGCTTCCTTGGCTTGATCAACAATGGGGAAAGATTTGAGAGTGGAGGGAAATGGAAGTGGAAATGGCAGCAGCTTCTTGGTTGAAATGCTCTGCTTTCTTGTTCCAATTTTGTCTTTGTCCGTATTTTGAGACCCCTAAAACCCTTTTAGAAATTGCTTGTGTAATGGCCCAACCAAGGAGAGGGGTAGATTTGGGAGTTTGATGGAGGCTCGGGGAAATACCGAAGAGAAAGTGGAAGCCGGGTCACGACGGTCATGCCGGACTCGGAAGGGACCGTGGGTCACCCAGGGTTTAAACGGGTAGGATTGTGAGAGGAAAGTAGGCTGGGACGCGGGCTCGATCCGACAGACAACACGCGGGTCAGGCCTTGATGAAGCGGGTGATGTGGCGCGCTGGTTGAGCGACAACACATTAATGAAGAGTTCAGAAATTGATCCGTGCCCTGGCTTTGCAATTAAGTCCACCGTTAACTCCGTTAGCCTGCTGTGCTTTGAAATACTTGACGGAATTTAACGGCAAGCATCAAAACTCAACATTGAAGCCTGGAATTACTTCGAATTACACGTATTGAGCCATAAAACCTCGAATATCTTTGAGATAGCTACATGAACCACAATATACATAAAATTAGTATCTCAAATGCAATTAAACATCAACCGAAGCTCAAAATCATCAATAAAATTCCGAAAAAATAATGAAAATAAAAGGAAAATTACAAGCTTATCACTGAGCCTCCATGTTTATCTTTAGATCTGTAGACTCGTGTCTGACTTCTCCAAACTTAGTCCAAACATCCTCTTGAAATCAAGGGAGGATGGCGGCATTCCCTGCCGCCAGCCATGGATGATTGAATTTCAAAGAAATTTATGTGGAGATACTTGTTAACTCTCCAAAGGGGTTGTAGATGGCATCCAATCTGCTCAAGATATATTCATTTGCCAAGCAGGATGGAGAAAGGTCGAGTTTTACTTGAATGGGATTCGCACCAGCAGATGAGGCGGCATCAGCAGCAGCAGTAGGACGGAAGGCCTGCTGGAGGGGTGGAGTTCTCGAGTTAGAGGTGGATGAGGAATCGAGTGTAGGGAATGTATGGGTGGAAAAAGAATTGGACTTAGGTGGGGATGAATAAGGGGTGAGGGGAATTTCAATATCTGTGTTTGAATGATCACAGATAATTGAAGGGGTTGGTAGAGTACCGGTGGAGAACCAAAAGGAAGAAGGGGAATAGGAAATGGCTTCTGGTCCCAGGGTTTGAAGTTCTAGTGTAGTGGGAGTAGGCTTGGTGAAAAGGTCTGCTACTGATGAAAGTTCAAAGAGGAACTTCATAGCAGCTGAGGAAAGGGTAGGGGAAACCAGGTGGTTAGAATGAGAGGAATGGGTTGGTTTCGTTTGGATGATGTAGTAGGGTTGGTTTGGGTAGGAATGGGTGAAGATGGGGTATATGGGTTTGGTGAGTAATTGAAGGGGGATGGAGGTGTTGGAGTTGGTGACTTGATTGGCTCCTCTTAAGGGATAGACTCCTCAAGAGTTATGGGCTCCTCCTGAGGAATAGACTCCTCCGGAGGGTTAGGCTCATCCTGAGTAGATGACTCAGTTGGATTGGTTGAAGAAAGGGTAGGTTGTGAGTTGCTAGCAGACTTCTTTTTCTGCCTCAGCGGTTGGACGGGAGATCGAGGGGCTTCATTGGCAGAGATGATTGGATCTGCTAGTGCCTTGGTTGTGAATCCCTTACGCAAACGTCTGCGTTTGGGTTGAGGTGAGGGTTAGTTAGAAGAGAGTTTACGTTTAGGGGTTTGGAATGGTTGGTGAGTGGAGGTTGTTGGTTCAGTTTGGGATGGCTAGGGAGAAGAGGTTTGTCCAGCAGTGGTAGAGGAGCTGCCAGCAGACTTTCCATGTCTACTGGCCTTTAGTTTCTTCCGTATCCAGGCTGCTTGAAGCTCTTCTATTTCAGTTTCTATGATGGCCTGGCATCAGCCTTGGTCTTGGCACGAACGTCAGCCAAGACTTCCACTTCATCTGGTGAGAAACCAGACGCCTTTGCGGCCTTCGCAACCTTGACTTGCTTCAAGATATGCTCGGACTCATCTGTCAGCTCTCTGGCATCTTATAGAATGTCACGGGCAACGGTAGATGTTGGCTTTTTAGTTGCTGCCTTGGCTGCTTGAATAGCTTCCCTAGCAGCGTCATATGCGTTCATATCAAATCGCGTGACCATCATAGGAGCAGGCTTGGCCACCATTTCAGCAGCAATGTTGGGGATCCCTCTTTGCTGCCTCTTTTTATTCTCGTACTCAAAGTATTTGGAGAAGAAGGTAGATGTTAGTTGTTTGTCCTTTGACACCTTTGTGAGCTCCTCTGGCTTAACAACATAGTTGATCTTTGGAGTATCCCTTAGCAGGGAGTTTATCAGCTGGACAAAAGGCCTCTTGGTGTAAGGGTTGTTCTTTACAGTGGCTATGTAGTTGCGGAGCTCGTTGAAGATAATAACGCCATAGTTCTGGTGGATGGCGCATGAAAGGTTTAGTTGTTGGTCGGTGAAGACGTCATGTGAATTGTTCTTGAAGAGTAACGACTTGTCCAGCAGATGACTGGAATAGTAGACGTCCAAGGGAAAGACGTTCCTCAGCATTTTTCCTTGAGATTCCCTTGGGGTATTTGATCCCCTCATTGCTTCCCAGGCATTGTTGGCCTTAGCAATGGATAGCGCAATGTCCCCACTATAGTGAACTCCTATCACTTTGGATATAACCTTGGCAGACAGAGAGAAGGGACATCCACGAATCCACCCTCAAATAACAGAAGGCGTCTTGGCGTTGATCTCCATTCACTGGTAGAATTCTTTAGCGAGGAGGTTGCTGTAGTCTTTATCGTGAAGAGTGAAGAGGGGAAGGATCCCAGACTCGTTCATGTCATCACACATTTTTTCTCTGGCAGCAAAGGTGCAGACATATTTTAAATCAATGCACATACCTAGGAGGTATGTGTTCGGCACCAGCTCTTGGATAAGGGGAACCCATGAAGGTTGACAGAGGGGTCAGGGTGAATGACTTGTTCTGGGTCAAGCACCTTCCTTTTGCCGAAACTAGATTTTGCAGATGATTTCACCTACAAAAGCAGTTTAAAAATTAGGGCTTTTTCCCACATAGAACAAACAATCAAGGTTTTCATTTTAAGGAAAATAAAATAAATTTTCAGTTTTGAAAATTGAAACCCTTGAATGTTTTGAAAGTTAAATACATAGAGGGTTTGAGTAGAGAGAGAGAGAGAGAAGGTTTGTTAGAGTTTTGAAAAAGGCGGTTCAAGATCTATTTAAAGAAGGAGAAAAGTCATTTTTAGCGAAAATAACTTGGATGATTGACATGTGTCTTTCATAAATCTTTCAACTTAAGATATTTTTAATTTAACAGAGAAAAGTGACATTTGAACCCCTTAGTCCTTTTGGAAAAACTTTTACCCTCTAATAAACAATTAATTGAAATACTAACCTGGTCTTAATGAAGATGAGCTAAAATAAGAACGGAGTTAGTAACAATTAATGTCTGTTGGTATGAAATAACTTTTAAACTTGAAAGTAAGCTTTAAGCTGTAGGATCAATCATACCAAGATTTCTCCTTAAATATGCAAACCTTGTAGCATCCAGTGGCTTGGTGAGAATGTCAGCCAATTGATGTTCAGTTGGAACATATTCCAAACTGATGTTACCTTTTTCCACATGATCTTTGAGGAAATGATAACGAATATCAATGTGCTTTATCTTGGAGTACATCACTGGATTCTTTGAGACTGAAATTGCAGAGGTGTTATCACACATGATGAGACAATTTTCAGTCTTAATGTTGTAGTCCACAAGTTGTTGCTTCATCCAATGTAGTTGTGAGCAACAGCTGCTGGAAGCAATGTATTCTACCTCTGTGGTTGAATTTTCAACTGATCCTTGCTTTTTGCATGACCATGAGACAAGTCTATTTCCAATAAATTGACAGGTCCCACTGGTGCTTCTTCTTCTTACTTTACAGGTTGCATAGTTTGCATCTGAATACCCAACAAGATCAAAGTTGTTCCGTCTTTAATACCAGATACCCAGATTTGTAGTTGAAATATATCTGATGATACGTTTAGCAGCAAGCAAGTGCGATTTCCTTGGATTTGCCTGAAATCTAGCACACACACAAACAACAAACATAATATCAGGTTTACTAGGCACTAAGGTAAAGAAGTGAACCTATGATTCCTCGATACTTGGTCACATTCTTTTGCTTTCCCTTCTCATCTTTGTCAAGATGGCAGTCAGTAGACATTGGTGTCTCGAATCCTTTAGCTAAATCAAGACCAAATTTCTTGATAAGTTCCTTTGCATATTTGGTTTGGCTGATGAAGATCTCGTCTGAAGTTTGTCGAATCTGAAGTCCTAAGAAGTAGGTGAGCTCTCTCATCATGCTCATCTCGAACTTGCTTTGCATCAGCTTCTCGAATCTTTTGCGCAGACTTTGATTTGTAGATCCAAAGATGATGTCATCCACATAGATTTGTACCAGAAGAGAATGGCCTTTGTGCTTGAGGATGAACAAAGTTGTATCTATTTTTCCTCTCACGAATCCTTATTCGATTAAGAACTTGGATAAAGTTTCATACCAAGCTCTGGGAGCTTGTTTGAGGCCATAAAATGCTTTATTCAGATGATATACTTGATCATCTTTGCCTTGGATGACAAAACCTGGAGGTTGTTCAACGAATATCGTTTCTTGAAGATCACCAATAAGAAAGGCACTCTTTACATCCATCTGATATACCTTGAAGTCCATGAACAACGCATAGGCTAAAAATAGTCTAATTGCATCTAATCTTGCAACAGGATCAAATGTTTCATCTAAGTCAATTCCTTCTTCCTGTCGATATCCTTGAGCAACCAGTCTAACTTTGTTTCTGGTGACATTTCCATCTTCATCTCTCTTGTTCCTGAATACCCATTTGGTGCCTATGACTGGATGGCCGGTAGGTCTTTGAACTAGGATCCACACTTTGCATCTTTCAAATTGGTTTAGCTCCTCTTGCATAGCTTCAATTCAGTAATGGTCTTCGATAGCTTCATCAATCTTCTTAGGCTCGATTTCGGATACGAATGTGAAGGCAAACATAGTCTCATTTTGAACACTACTTCTCGTGTGAACTCCTGAGTTGAGATCACCAATGATTTGAGAGATGGGGTGATCTCTTGTATCAATAACAGCTAGAGGAAGATCACTTCTGGTGAGTTCTTCCCTTAAAGATTCTGGAGAGGGTAGAGAAGGTGATTCACCAAAATCAGGTTCAGAAGAGATAGGATCTTCGAGACCTTCATCTTCTGGTGAACAAGAAGGATGAGTGATTTGCAAAGGTGATTGAGGTAGAGCAGAAGAGATAGGATCAGGGTCAACAGAAGGGTTGTAAGAAGTACCAGCAGAGTTGAAGTCTGCTGGTGCTGGATTAGCAGAACTCGAAAAGTCTCCTGTTGGAGGATTCTGAGGAGGAGGAGGAGAAGTAGAAGCTTGATTTGTACCTGTCTCAACATTATCAGAATCATTAGCAACATTTGGAGCCACTCGTGGCTCTAATAAATCATATTCATCAAAAGTAATGTGCACAGATTCTAAAATTTTTAAAGAAGTTTTGTCAAATATGTTAAATGCTTTTGAATGATTGGAATAGCCCAGAAAAATTCCTTCGTCTGATTTTGAATCAAATTTGTCTCTATATTCTTTTCCATTATAAAGAATAAAGTATTTACATCCGAATATTTTGAAAAATCCTATATTTAGGCCTCTTCCTTTCCATATTTCATATGGAGCTTTATTATGGAACTTGTTTACCAAGGATCGATTCTGAGTAAAACATGTAGAATTGACGGCTTCAGCCCAGAAGTATTTCGGAAGTCTAGCTTCTGCCAGCATAGTTCTTGCTGCTTCAATAAGTGTTATGTTCTTTCGTTCAGCTACACTATTTTGTTAAGGAGTCCCTGCAGCAGAGAAGTTGTGGCCGATCCCGTTTTCAACACCGTTGTTTTTGAATTCGGTGTCGTTGTCTAATATGATGTCACTTATGTCTTCAAGCTTTTGAGTTTGAAGTCTTCTAATTAAATAGAGCGGTGATTAGATCATATGTCTCATGTTTTGATGTCATTGTTTCGATCCAAGTGAATCGAGATTAGTCATCAACTACTACAAGAGTATACTTGTCTCTAGAGATACTGACGGTAGTGATTGGTCCAAAGAGATCCATGTGCAGAAGTTGAAGAGGTCTGGAAGTTGACATAACAAACTTGCTTTTAAAGGAAGACTTTGAGAGTTTTCGTAGTTGACTAGCTTTGCAACTTCTGTCGTGGTTGGCAAACACCGTAGGTAGACCTTTGACAAGCCCGTCTTTGGAGAGCTTGGATAGGTACTTGAAGTTGAGGTGGCTGAAACACTTGTGCCAAAGCCAACTGTTGTCACGAATGTTATTAGCAACTAGGCAAAGGCTGGAGGATCTCCCTAAAAGATTTAAGTCTACGATATAGACGTTTCCTTGTCTATTGCCAGTCAGTAGAGTTAAGCATGATTCACTATCTTTGATGAGACATTGGTTGGAGGAGAATTCACAGATAAGACCCTTGTCACATAATTGGGATATGCTCAGAAGATTATGCTTTAAACCATTCACTAGAGAAATTTTGCTGATTGAGAGATTTCCTCTAGTGATTGAGCCATACCCAATCGTTTTCCCTCTTGCATTGTCGCCAAAAATTACCATAGGACCTTTAGCTTAAGCTATATCTGAGAGTAGACTTCTGTTCCCTGTCATGTGCCTTGAACAGCCACTGTCGAGGTACCAGATGTCTTTATCTTCTGAATCTATAGCCATGAAGCAGACCTGTAAAAGTCAAAGGAACAAGGTCCCATTTTATTTTCTTTTGGGTCCGGAGGATTAGCAACCTTTTGGGACCCATACCTGCCTAACCTTGAGAGAACTAGGTCTCTCAGATTTTGGTATGAACCTTAGCAGGTATTCTAGGGCCAGATGGCTTAAACAATTACAAGAATGACATAGATGAAAATTCCATGGAGAATTGTGATTAGCTTTTGCTGTAGAGAGCTTATGACCTTCTTTTTTAACAATAGCCCTCTTGGGTTTATCATGCTTGTTGACATTAGGCTTAAGAGGTTTCTTGTGAGTGTTCCTACGTCTATTAACAACAGATATAGCCTTGGTTGATCTGGTGTTGACAATTTTAGGAGCATCCACCTGAACTCCTTTAAGTTTAGTGTGTACAAGCTTGGGAGCCTTGGCCATTTCATGGACAAACTTGATAGGTACCAGTAGAGATTTCGTTGATTTATCGCCAGCAGACTTTGCCTTAGCAGAGCTGCTGTCGGTAGATTTTGATTTCTCTACCGTTCCTTTTACAAGTTTCTCATCATAAGCCGCTTCTTTGGCTTTCCCTTTGTGAGCTTTGGGGTAAACATATGGTACACTTGTATAGCCAAGTCCATTTTTACGCTTGTTACCAAAGGTATGTCTGTAGAAAGAAAGATCAACAACAGTCTTGGAGGATTCACCTTTCTCTGTGACAGAAGAGTATGCTAGGTTGGGTTCATCATTATAGCCTAAGAATGATTTATCTCCACTTGGCTTTTGGCTTGATAGGATTCCTTCAAAGGTTTCCTTCGAACTATTCCAAGAGTTAATTGTCTTTTGCAAGGCAATTTTCTCCTGGTCTAGTCCTTTGATGTGCTCAACCAAGCACTCAACTTTATCACAAATAACATTGTTTTCTCCTTTTAGTTTGATACTTTCTTGTTGGAAGCTAATAAGAGTTTGAATCTCAGCTGCCAGCAGAGATTTCTCAGTAGCAAGCTTTTCATAATTCTTCGCAAGTTTTACATAGGCTGCTCTAAAGGAGTTGAACTACTCAAGCATATCTTGATTATCCTTGAGCAGTTCTTCTTTACTGAAGCTTTCGCAGTTGGTCTCAACCTTTTCAAAAGGATCAGGTAAGATTTTGACTTCATGTTCAGAATCATAGGTGGGACTTGATTCATGAGCTATTAAGCATATATTGGCTTGCTCACAATCGTCCTCATCCTCTTCTGAATCCGTCTTAAACCATGTGGCAACATGTTTCTCTTCAATGTCCTCAGCCAGCATACCCTTTTGTTTTTTAAATTTCTTATATGGAGGCTTTCGGTATGCTTCAAATTTTGGTTTAGGACATTTAGATGCAAAATGACCAGGTTTCCTACAGTTATAACACACGAGCTCAGTATTAGACGAGCCTTTAGTAGTGTTTCTAAAAGGTTGCTGGTATGTGTCATTCCTTCCATATTTTAAAATTTTCTTAAAACGTTTTACAAACATAGCAAACTGTTCATCAGAAAGAAAATCATTTTCACTGGAGGAAGTGGATGGTTTGTTATCAACTGGAATTGTTTCTTGTACCATGGCTGGCAAGGACAGAGTTTTGAACTGTTTATCCTGCTCTAGAGCTTGACTTACTTCGAGCTTATAAACCTTTAAACTTGCATAAAGACTACGAAGAGTCATTTCATTTAAGTTTTTAGATTCTTTCATGGCGGTAGTCTTAATGTGCCAAAGACTACCTAGAGAGCCTAGAAATATCATGTTCATTTCTTTCTTGCCACAAATTTTACCAAGAAAAAAGCAGTTATTTATTACCTCACAGAAACAATCATAGGCTTGTCTCAAGGTTTCCTTAGGATACTTTTTGAAAGAGTCAAATTGCTGGATGAATATGTACTTCGTGTTGTCTCTTGTATCTTGGTCTCCTTCCAAGTATTCAACAAGCGCTTCCCACATTTCTTTGGTAGAGGTACACCAGATCACTTGTTGGTAGGTGCTGGTGTCTAGAGAGCTTGAGATGATGTTAATGGCTTTATTGTCTAGCTCCACTAGCTTTCTTTCGTCCTCAGTCCACTCCGATTCTTCTTTTGGAACTTCTGGAGGATTTCCACCAACGGAAGCCAGAAGATTTGGCTTCATTGGTACATGACGACCTCTGAGTACATACTTCATAACCTGTTGTCAATAGAGTTCATGTGACGCATAATCTTATCCTTCCAAACATCGAAATGGCCTTCGTCCAATATTGGGAAGTGGTTCGCATTTGATGTAAGTAGCATGTAATGTGTTTGTGTCATTGGATCTTTATCTCTCAAGGGGTTAATCTTGGAAAAAATTGTTTTCGAAGAGTTTAGCTTTGATACCAATTGTTAGTCCCAAAGGGCACAATACTAAGCTAGAAGTGGGGTTGAATAGCTTAGTTTACACTTAAAAACTTTTCGTAATAGTTCCTAAAAGCAAGTACTTACAACCTATTGAAAGGGTTGAAGTAATGGAAGACTTGCAAGGAAGACAGACTAAGTCTGCTGGTGAAGCACTACCAGAAGACTTGGCTGATTACTGAAGTTTGTTACTCAAAGAAATATGCTACGACGATGAAGACAATATAAAACAGAGAACAACATAATGTAAAGAACACATATATTTTGAAATGGATCGCACTTTAAAGAGTGCTACGTCCACCACAAAAGCAGTCAACCTTAGATTTGAATGTGCACTATGTTTTCTGCTAATTCTATTATAGAAATCTCTAATGAATCGTATACAAAATATTTGACTTGTGTTTAGGGGTGGGGAATTGAATATCTGATAAGGCGGAATATTCAAGGTGCAGAAGAATAGTAATGAGTACAACAATAAGAAGTAAATGATTAACTGTTGATGCAGATCTTCTTGTTGTTGTTGAGGACTTCGTTGATCAGTTAATGATGACTTGATGTTGTTGAATAGATTCAGAGCACCGTTTTCTTCAGTCTTCAATGGCAGTATTTATATCGGAGCATTCTTGAGACAATTGGAGAAGATGAAGTGAATAACAGCTCTATTAGGTTGGAAGCATTAAATATCGGGAGTTGCTTTGTTGACTTCATCTCTATTTGGAACTGATCATGGTATGGTGTGCATCAGGTGCTGGAACTAGCAGGTGGATGACAAACAGAGTTTGCAGACATGCAGTAGTTGGTACAATTTGTTTGTGTCAAACTGTAAACCTGCTCTACCATGTACAGGAGGCGGAAAGTCTTCATTCTTCTGGAAAGGCATGTCTTGCAAGTCAGGAGTTGATGATGATAGATTAATTCAAATTTGAAACCATAGATAGCTGAATTTAAATAATCCATTAGAGTTGGACATCCTGATAAACTTGACACGTCATGCGGTCCGAGTGCAGACAAGGTCTGCTGGTGAAGGCTGCTAGAAGTCTGCTGGTGAAGCCTTCACTTGAAATCTTCTGCCAAAAACCTGTGACGTCAAAAAACTATTCTAAAGGCAAAGTTTTATACACAGTTGCCACGCTAACTGGTACGTAGCTCATTTAGCCACTAAGTATAAAACCTAATGTAATGAATGAGCAAATGCAAATCAAGATACAATGTGAAACAACAGGAGGCTACGCCTTTCACCCTATGGATCCAAGGACATCCCAGTAATAAACTGCAAGTAGCAGGAATGTCTACGACTTGGAACTCAACTGGCATAGTTAGTGGCCCAATAGTCATCATCAGTGTTACCACCCCTCGGACACATCGACTAGTGTTGTCGTATGCCCTTACTGTCTGCGATGAAGGTGTCAGTTTTGATATTTTTGTCCCCAGTTTGGCTAGCGTGCTCGTGGGTCATACATTCAAAGATGAGTCGTTGTCTATCAGGACTCGGGGAACCTTTTTTTCCATGACCCCCATAGTGATGTGGAGAGCGTCGATGTGGTTGGTTCCTTCTCTTGGTAGATCCAGATCAGTGAACATAATCACATTTCCAAAGTGTATGTTTCCAATCATTTGGGTGAGCTCATTTGGAGAGGTTTCAATAGAGATGACTGCCTGACTTAGGGATTTGGCCAGTGTGTCACGATGAGTTTTGGAAGCACATAGCAAGCCCCAGATGGATGTGTTTGCTTGGGTTTTCTTCATCTGAGCTAACAGGGTATCTTCCATACTTTTAGCCCCAGTATCTGTTTCTTTGTCATTGCCAGAGTGGTCACCACTTTCTTGGTTTGGTTGATAGGCCCGACCAGATCTGGTAAGATGACTGACATCCCCACCAATCCAAGTGACTTTTTCAGTGCTACTGATTTTTTGGCTGCCCAGGATAGTGTCCCAAGAGAGCATGTTGCAGCTAGGTTCTTTTATTTCAAAAGGGAAATGATACATCATTTTTATTTTAGCTGAATACATATTCTTGATCTTTATCAAACTTTCTTTGCTTGATCGGGTACCAAGTTTTATTCCCTTGTGTCTGCCACCGTGATGATTTTATTGTCAATGAGGTCATAAATAGCATTCTTGAGGGAGTAGCACTTGTCAGTGAGATGACCACTACAGCGATGGTATTCACAATACTGGGCATGGTTCCATGAACTAGGTAATGGGCTTGGCGGTGTATAATTCATGATTGGTTTAAGCTTTCCAAGAGCCCATAGTGTTTGAAAGATCATAGACCTTGAGGCAGGCAAATTATCATAATGCCTCTGAATTTGATCCCTCCTTCCTTTTAGTTAGGGTGAAGTGTTTGATTGGGATTTGGTTGAGTGGCTAGATTGAATATCTTTTTGGTTTGGGAAATATTATGCTAGGAATTGATTGTACGTACTTCTATTTGAGGGGGGGTTGCTCTTTTTCATGAGCACAAATCATTCCGGTCAGGGTTCCGTGGGCCATTTGCTGGGTATAGGTATTTGAAGGGTCAAGAGGAAGGTAACTTTTTTGGTTATGGTAACAGGTATTCAGGTGAATGAGTTCAGGCTTGGTATCTGGGGTAGGTGGGTTGACTTTAATAATATTTGGAATGATATTGCTTTGGGAAATGGGGTTGGTATTTGGCTAAAGGCTGGTGTTTGGTTGGGTTTTGGAAGCTTGAAGAAGGGTATCTTTTGTTGGGTCGGGGAAGTTTGTTTCTGGAAGGAAAGAACCATTAAGATGAGGCATTAGGCTTTTGATTTCATGAGACATGGTAGCGAACGTTTCTGCGAATTTTTCCAACAGATTGCCAACTATTTGGTTTGTCACTCTTTCTACATGGGCATCCAATTCCCTTTTCAGCCAGTTCTGGAATTCGAGGTGTGGGGGCATACCCAAGAGCTTTTATTTCTGGTCCCAGAGCATTTTGTCCATTGTTGGTTTCTGCCACAGCCTGTTTGTTTTTTGCGGCCATTCTGCCCAAATTTGTATTCTCTGAACCGATTATGATATTCTCTGATCTGATTATGATATTCTCTGATCTGACCCATGTGCATGTATCCCGTATCAACCGACCGGTGCTATCTCTTCCTTTCCAAACTCGGGCCAGGTTTCTAAGGAAAAGGGGTTGAAAGTATCAGAAGGGAGGGTTCCAGGCTTTTGGGTTTTGAGTATAGTGTCCCTTAAAAAAAATTATTATTAATCAATTTCCCCTAAGATTGATCGGACTAGTACCCGCTTTGTTTTGATAGTCTCGGGACTTTTCTTGGAATAGTGGATTCTTTCTCCAGAGTATATAACCTTCGTATTCCACCTGTCTTTCGACTCCCCAAGATTGGACTGATCTCAGGCGAAGGGCCTATACTCTTTCCGGGATCCAGAATTCAAATGGTCTAGGTCGAATATCATAAATATTATTGGTCAGCCCCTGTGCATATATCTTTATTCATGTTTTTTTTTTTTTTTGCAACAGGGATTGGTTAATAATTTAGAGATATAAAAACCGATCGGTCCATGAAGTGTCCCGATAATCTATATGCATTTAACGTTGGTATAGGGTAGTAGTTCGGAATATTTCTACGTGCGTGCACGTGTGTGAGGTATCTATAAAGCAGTAAATGACCCATCTTTCTGTTCTTTGTGGATTTTCTCGGCTAATTAGTTTGAATCCTCGAAAGGCCGGCGTGAGCGAGCGTGATGGCCATTCAGATCAATAAATAGAAAGAAAAGTGGGGAATCTATCTGTTCCTATTAATTACAAATTGGTCATAATCCCCAAAATAAAATGACAGAATAAAAGAATGTTTGCATATTTTGCACGGAATAATAAATAAAGCAGAATAAAAATAAAATAAAGTAAAGCGATAATAAGCCCCTGCTTTTTTTTTTTTTTGTTATCCTGCCCAAAATTCTATTTTTATTATCCCTTTTTTTTTTATTCACAACAGTATACAGAACGAAGCTGTTGCAAGTTTAACGATTATTTGCACAAATATATATACAAATATATAAAGACGCAATATTTAAACTATTAAATAAATATAACAAGCATATTTAGCCAAAAACGAAAGAAAAACTTTTTTTTTTAATGAAAATGAGTCTAACCCTCCGTTTTTATTTTACTTAAAATAAAAAGCAACGTCTCCAGCAGAGTCGCCACTGTGAGTGCCCCGATTTTCGACCTCCCCCCACCCCGCTGCGCGAAAGAAGCGGGTGGTTTCAAAACTTTAAAGCGCGTGGAATACGTTTGGCCTCAATTGTGGACTCAAAATGTGATCAACAGAATCACCATCTTTATTTTAAGAAAAACCAAAAATAATCAGATTTGCAAAAGGTTCGGAGGCTAAGTTACGAGGTGAAAAGGGGTTAGGCACCCAACTCGCCCTTTCGGTCTCAAAATAGTTTTTGGCTTAAATATGTTTTTTTATATTTATTTAACGATTGAAATAAAGCATTAAATATATAACTACATACATATTATTACAAACTTGCACCAGCCTTATTTGCTCCCAAGTTATGAAAACAGGCCCGAAAGACCAAAGAAAATGAGAAGAAGACATCTTGATGAGCCACATGCATCTTCTAGCAATCAAATCAAATTAAAGAAAATTCAGAAATCCTTGAAATGTGGACAGTGTGGTAAAATTAGACATAATTTTAGAACTTGTCAAAAAAGAAATGCAAATGCAAACCAGAATGTAGACTATGTTTCAGAGCCTACTCCAAGCCATGTTGATGAGATCCCATTATCTGGACCAGAACCTGTTTTTGGTGGCACAACAAAGAACATCCAACCTGAGTCCACTCAAATATCAGTATCTAAATTACCTGTAAGTCTTTCAAGCTTATGTTATTACTCTTGATTATTTTTTTTTGGTATTATATAGTATAGCATACTGATTTTTTAATTTGAAATTGCTGGTTAAAAAAGAGAGGGGTTCAAGCTCAGGCACTGTGGGGGTGAATGTAGGTGGAAACACAAACACCATATCCTCTTTACATGTAAGAATTTTTCTATACTCTATTTCTTTAGCATTTGTTTTTGTACTTTTGATTTCAATTGATGGTGAATTGACTATAAGGATTTGTATGTTTTTGTATTGTATATGTAATACCACATCCCACATCGGGTAGGTGTTGGAATTGTGTTCGATTTATAAGGTGACCACACACTAACTCTAGGCACAACCATCATCCATGGGCTTTTGGGTCGGCTTGTGGTGGGCCTGATGACCCAAGGTGATGCGTGCTCAGTGGGTCAGTGTGGGATATGGCTGGCAAAAACTCTCGTTTCCCGTCCCGACCCGACACCCGACCCGCCGTAATCCTGATTCCGACTTTGTCGGGATTTTGCTCGTCCCGACTTATTTCGGGACGGGATTCGGGAAATATATCAATCCCGTCGAGATTCCTGACCCGTCCCGACTATTTTTTTTTAATTTTTTCTAAATTTTTTTTAATTTTTTTAAAATTTTTTAAATATTTTAATTGTGTACTGTTGCCAAGAGACTATTTTTCAAACAATGTTTATTTTGTGCTTACTGAAATTATTTAATGGTATTTGTTAAATTTATTTTCACAATATTGTAGTTTTTTTGTTTATCAAGTTTCTGCACTTAGTGCAACTCTTCTCATGCGAGTGACGGGTGCATTTTGTTCATAATGACAGATTCATCAATACCCACCATTAAGTAAATATTTAAGTATACTTGTAAATATACAGTCTGAAATCTTAATCATGATGGAGACATTTTAAAAATATTTTAGTGTCAGAGATACTGTTCATAAATATTATAATCGGGATTACGAGATTTTTATCTCCCGAACTGTCGGGATCCCGACACATCGAGATCCCGACACGTCGGGTCCCGACACTTATCGGGAACGGGATCGGGAAGGAAATTGAAATCCCGAATTCTATCGGGACGGGATCGGGATAAGGCTAATCGGGACGGGTCCCGTCCCGATTCCACCCCTATTGTGGGCTACATGTAGCGAACCAAGCTTTCAGGCTCGAGGGGTTACAATATAGGTGAATCAATCATCAACTGTCAGTACTCCAATAATTGTGAGGGGAGGAGTGAATTGCATACCTTGGAAAATCTGAGGAATGCAATTGGAACTTAAAGTACACCTCAAAGAGAAAATATAATGTCTGAGACTGTTGGTGTTGTTCATGAAATTGTAATTTGATGTTAAACAAACAGTAGTTTCGTTGTGTTTTATTTTGGTCCTATGGCATGGCAATGTACTGGACATGTTAAATTACCTGTAGTTTCTTTAAGTTTTAATTTGGTCCCATGGTAATGCACTGAATATGTTAAAACAGTTGTTGGGTTTTAATTTGAGCTGTATTTGGTAATTTGACAATGTACTGAAGTTGTTCTTTAAGTACTTGGTGTAATCACTTGTTAGACTCTGTTTCTTCCTTGTATTTGGTGATTTGAGTTGTATTTGTGTTCTTCCTTTTATGAATTGAGAAAGGTTAGACTTTGTTATTAAACCAATGGTGTTGTTAAACTGGAAAAAAGTTACAAAAGTAATAACCAAGGCTAAAATGTATCCATTTATTAGACTATGTTTCTTACTTTTAAGTTGTTGTTATCAATTGAGTTGGTGTAATCACTTGTTAGACTATGTTTCTTCCATTTGCACAATTGAGTTTTCTATTGAAACAATATTTACACAATATGCTAGTGAACCAAAAGGAATTGTGTTAAGATACAGCAACACCAGCAACACATGCTTAAGCAGTAACAACACATGCTTATCAAGTTGTCATTTCAACAATTAAGTCTTCTATTGAACCAATCTCTCATGTGGTGCACAAGGATATTACAACAACATAGGAATTGTCATTTCAATTGCCAACTACAACACACACATTACAAATGAACAGTCTACTTCAACCATTGCAATTGCCATTACAATCAAAGCACTACAAAGTTTCCAAATACATTACAATCATTCTTCAATAAAAATGATCTTCATTGGATCTTTACATAGCAGACAACATGACCAAACAAGAAAAAAATATAACTGTCATTGCAATCAAAACACTTCCAACTTTTTTTTTCATCTTATTAACTTCAGTCTTCATGACCTCAACCATGTTATTTGATATCATCAACTCAATTTGCATTTCACTCTCTTTAATCTTCAGTTTCTCTATTTCAGCTTCATATCGATTCACCTTTGCCAACAATCCCGGAATGATTTGTTTGGACCTCTGGCATATTTCATCATCCAACCATTTAAAAAAACCACAATATCCATCTTTCTGTAATGCAGACAAAATTTAGATATTTCTACAAAATAAAACAAAAATATAAGCCAAATGAAAAAAAAAAAAATACCCCATAAGTTGGGCAAGCCCAATATCTTCTTCCTAGATTATTTTTGGTCCAAGAAGTCTTCGATGAAACCTTTATTCAACACCCACAGTACATGTCTTCCCATGAAACAACATAATTCCTTGAGCTCAAACTACAATTTGAAGAGGATGGACTCGACTTATTCATTCTCTTTTGAAAATCAAGGTCAGAGGTTGAGGGAAGAAACTGGAGAATAGGGAAAAAAAATTGGAGAGAATTTAGGGCTCTAATCAAGGTGAGAGGTTGGACTAGACTTTGTCAAATGAGAATAAGGAAGAAATTTGAGAGAATTTGAACAACAATGGAGGGATTTTGAGGGTTAGGGTTCGAAGGAGAAGATGAATTCGTGTGGGGAAGAAATTGGGGAAGAACAATGGCGGGAAATAAAAATGGAACGTATTTCTCTCCCCTGTTGACAAGCTATAGCCGATTCCAACCTTTGCCAACCTGTTCTAGCAGGTTAACCGTTAACATTTGACAGTCAAGTGACGGAATGGATCAAAAATAATGAAGTTGGGAAACGTTTGTGATGAACTCTGATGAACTGGAAAGCAAGGGTACCAAAAGTGAAATTATCCCGTTTTCATTATATATATATATATATATATATATATATATATATATATATATATATATATATATATAAGCTAGTCAGTCTAAAACAGGTAAAATCTCACCAAAATACACTTTCCGAAAAATGAAAGCCGTCTTTAATAAGTATTACTATAGAATAGGTAGTATGCATTGAGAACACAAATCTCATTAATTGATTACACAACTTTCAAGTAAACATGGCTATGGAAATTTATAGATTTGTAAAAATATTTCGAAAAGTTATTGTACTAAAAAAATCAAGTATATTAGAATTACTCATGATTTATTACAATATATTGATATAACTGATAAAGTATCTAGAAAGACTATAAATGTCTGAAATATTTATCCATTTCATCACATCTGAAATTTTTATAACCAAAAAAAATTAACTTTAGTTTCTTAGTTCTTTAAAATACAAAAAAAAAAGTTCTTTAATATACAAGTCTCTAATTTAAAAATCAGTTTTTTTAGCATGTTGTTCCATTCATCATGTTTTTTCTATATTTTTTAGTTTTTTTTTTCTAATCTTCGTTTTATTTGAGTATAATTTAATTAAAAGAGATATATGTATGTGCATTTAACGCACAGGTGTAAAACTAGTTGCTTTAAAGCTAAGGGAATTGCTTTATTTTTTATTAGATTATGATTTATGATACTTTCAGATCCATGTGCCTTGAAATAAAGGAAATGATCTAATCACCCCACGAGATAGGGGTACCAAAAGTCTTGTCATACGTGAGTGGTTTGCAGAGCTGTCAGATGGATATATGGTTGTGTAATCTATAAAATGGAACACCGAACACCGTGAGTCGACAGGGAGGGTTCCCCGCCAAAAAAAAGTTCATCATGTTTTTTTAGTTCTTTAAAATTAAAAAAAAAGTTCTTTAATATACAAGTCTCTAATTTAAAAATCAATTGGATGGACGTTAAGTTCGATGGTTAATTTTTGTTAAATGCCTATTTTGCCCCTATGTTCATCTTCATCCCTCTTCATCTTCATCCTCTCAGCCATAGCAACATGCTAGCACCACCGTGTTCTTCAAATTCCTTCTTAAAAAAATCCCAGATTCAAAAAGTAGCTGGAATCAGATTGGGATCGACCTTTCTCTCTATTCTTTGTAGCTAACTGTAAATCCGGATTTTCATAGCAACCCATATTTGGATTTTCATAACTAACTGTAGCAGATCTGGGTTTTACAGATCTGGATTTTCATAGCAACCCAGATCTGGATTTCCATTACAGGACCTTCGTCGCCTGATGACTCGTTCTCAAGTCCGATCAGAAACACATTCTCGTCCGAATGAGGCGACTCCACCCGCCGGAAACGCGGCCGCCGATCCACTGCCTCATACGCTACCCCACCACCACCCTCAACCTCACGCTTCGCGACACCAGATCCCACCCTAACGCCCAGCTCCACCCGTCACCAAACACGTGGACGAACACCGTCCACCTCCACTCCAATTGCCGCTACACCTTCCTCAACCGACGATGCCCCACAGTCATCGGAAGGCGGCGAACCCGATGACGCCGATGAGGCCCCACCCATGTTCGTGTGGGGTACAAACATCAGTGTCCAGGATGTGAACGCAGCTATACTTAGGTTTTTGAGGCACTTTCGCGAACACCCTTCCCACGATGAAGGAAAGTACATGAGAGCCATTCACCATGTGATTGAAATGGAAGGGGAATCACTTGAAGTCGATGCACACGACGTGTTTGATTAAGATAATGACTTGTACACCAAAATGGTTAGGTACCCATTAGAGGTTCTTGCAATTTTTGATATTGTGTTGATGGATATGGTTAGTAGAATCAATCCATTGTTTGAGAAGCACATACATGCAAGGATTTTGTTTAGTTGTATTAATTATTTGAATATGTATGATTTTTCAAAGAAGATGATGACATGTGCAAAATAGGTATTTAACAAAAATTAACCATCGAACTTAACGTCCATCCAAAAAAGAGGTTAACGTGCAAGATAACTTCGGTACAGTGGCCATCCAGAAAATTTTGAAGTCTCAGTGGCCTAATTGCAACCTTTTAAAAAGTACAGTGGCCCAAAGGTGTGTTTTGCCTTTTTTTTAGCATGTTGTTCCATTCATCATGTTTTTTTCTATATTTTTTAGTTTTTTTTTCTAATCTTCGTTTTATTTGAGTATAATTTAATTAAAAGAGATATATGTATGTGCGTTTAACGCACAGGTGTAAAACTAGTTGCTTTAAAGCTAAGGGAATTGCTTTATTTTTTATTAGATTATGATTTATGATACTTTCAGTTCCATGTGCCTTGAAATAAAGGAAATGATCTAATCACCCCACGAGATAGGGGTACCAAAAGTCTTGTCATACGTGAGTGGTTTGCAGAGCTGTCGGATGGATATATGGTTGTGTAATCTATAAAATGGAACACCGAACACCGTGAGTCGACAGGGAGGGTTCCCCGCCAAAACCCTCAAGCGTGTATATCTCGATAGAGAAAAAAAAAAGAGTGTGCCTCCCGGTGTGTCTCTCAAGAGAGAGTGAAGTAGTGAGTCTAAAGAATAGGGCGGGCAGGCCCCTCTATTTATATTTTATAGTACCTCGTGATCTTTTACATGATTTAGGCTTAAACCCTTCATTGGGTATGGACTTGGCTCAAGACTTTTGGGAGTACTTTAGAAGGTATATTTTCGAGGATAAATTGTGGGTCCATCCACTTTTTGGAATTTATAACCCCACAAGTCCTCTATATTTATTTCAACTAGAAAAATTCACTTTTGAAGGCAAAATTACTACAATACACTAAATGAACCGAAGGTGCACTACAATACCCAACAAAAAAATAGCACCACGATGAAAAAAAATTTGCACCGCGATACATAAGTTTTGATCTCACATTTCCCTTCTTCCCTTAATGACAAAAATACCCTCAATTATAAAGACTCTTATACCCTTCTAGTTGATAAATAGACCCCCTTCCTCTTTTCCTAAATCTAAAAACCTCAACTAAACCCCCCACCCCCAAACAAATATATACCCCTTCCTCCCAACTCTTCTTCCCAACAAAGAAACTCCCTTTCTTCTCAACTATCTTCATCTTTTTCATCTTCTTCATTGTTGAGCATCTTTTTCTTCCCTCAACAAATATCCATCTTATTCCAAGATATCTTCTTCTTTTTCATCTTCACATTCTTTTCATCTCAAAACCTTCCCAAAAACCTTCAATCTTCAAAAACCTAGGGATTCAACATTAGGCTTCAAGAAATAAGTATGGAGCCAAAAACCTTTTAAAACCTTTTTTTGCTTTAAATATTGTTTGAGAAAACATTTTTTTCGCTTTAAATATTGTTTGAGAAACCTAGTCGCGATTTGTTCGGAACTGGGTGGCTGAAAATATTAAACATGTTCGGAATCTAGAGGCTAAAATTCTTCATATTGTTCAGCCTCCACCCACCGAAAATATTACATTTGTTCGAATCCTATGCTCCGAACAAATTTAGTATTTTCGGTGGGCGGAGGCCGAACAGTATGAAGAATTTCGGCATCCGGAGTCCGAACAAGTCCAATATTTTTTTTTGATATTTGTGTGTTTTTATGTGTTATTGTTTTTGTTAATAGGATTCAAACACTTTGTCTACAAATCCTAGTGTTGTTAGTCCAGTCGATAATAAGACATATCATATTCATAATGATGCGATTATTCAACATAATCAAATAGTTTAGTTTGTGGCGAAGGATTGTACACAAGTGTTTGTGACAGATGAAATGTTTTCATCTCGTCAAATGTTGATTAATTGGGTGCGTGCTAGGGGGAATGAACATGACATGGTCATAATAGTTAAGAGATCAGATAGTTGTGCATGTAAGAAAAAACCTAGGGTATTATTGACTTGTGAACGTGTTGGGCTATACAATGGACGTAAGAAACAAAAGACATCATCACAAGCGAATGTTGATGATGAAATTGTGAAGAAAGATGACGATGTAACAAAACCAAAAGATAGGAAAGAAACCGGATCTAAGAAGCTTGGTTGTCCATTTAGTTTGACGGGTAGAGAAGTATTAGTTGGAGAATGGTCATTGGTTGTAAAGTGTGGTGTCCACAATCATCAACTTAGGCCATACGCAGAAGGTCATTCATATGTCGGTCGATTATCAAGGGTTGAGGAGAAACATGTGGTTGATATGACACACGCCAATAGTAAACCGAATGACATTTTGGCCCGATTACAAGAGAAATTTAAAGAAAATAGATCAATAGTGAGGAATATCTACAATGTACATGTGAATAAAAGAGTTATTAAGCGTGAAGGTCGATCACAACTGCAGCAACTTATGTTTATGTTGGAGAAGCATGGATATGTCCATCATCATCGGCAGTGCGATAAGCATGGATATTGCGGTTATCGTGCGGTTGCCGCCGTACTTGACTTAATTCAAGATGGATGGCTTGCAGTACGACGAGACCTCCAACATGAGTTGACAACTAAACTAGAGTTATACAAACGTATTTTCCTGGTAAATGATCGTGTTGATAAGGTCTTAGATACGCTCAACTACTACAAGGACAATGCTCCGCTAAAACATTGGTTTTATTTGCCGGAAATGGGACACTTGGTTATATCAACATATAATGTAGCTCTGGTATGTTTAGATACATGAATGCCTGTAACTTATCTACCGTTAAGGAATGCAGCCACGTCTACTCCTATGCTTATTTGTATCGGAGTCATAAATGAAGACCATTTTATCGAGGTAACTTATCTGAGTTGGGTTTTGCAAGTTTTTTTACAATTCTATTATATAGTTTGTTGATATATAAAGTTTATATTGCAGGTTTTGTTGCGCGAGGGTTACCCATTACCACCAGTGTCTATACATTAGGATTCGTTTCACCACCAATCTGCATTAGAGTGGAAAGATTTGTTTAGCACTCGACTTGATTTGTATTCGGATAAGGTAGGATACAATCGTGTGGGTCGTAGTACGGAGACTATAATTTTAGAATAGAATGGTTGTAATTATGAATATATTTATATTTGCATGTTTATGGTTATTTTTGTCATGTTTTTTTGGAAGTTACATACATCAAAATCTAACAAATTGTCAAACTTGTCAAAATTATAAATTTGTCAAAACTTGTCCAACAAATTCCAATACACATTAAAATCTAAAATGATCAAGTGTTTCTCCTACGACGACGACTAGATGGTTATCCCGATGCTGGGGAACTTGTAGACGGCCGTGCTTGTTGTTGACCTCCTAGTGCTCCGTATGCACCTTGGATCGCTAAACCAACTCATCATACGACATATCTCGGTCTCCCAAGCAATACCGCACCACCATCGGTTCCAACAAACCGCATGCTAAAGATAACATATTACATGGATCCGGTAAACCTGCATCTGACGTAATCCTATGATGTAAAGAATGATGCTCGGGATTACAAACGATCAAATAAGATATGTGATTGTACCACTCCATATAGTCAGGTGCACATTCTCATGGTCTCCCAAGTTCTTTGTCACTTAACACTTGTCTTTTCCAAAAAGACTTATTTCCCGACGATTGGAAGACCAGTAAGACAACAGACATCATCAAGTGTTATTGTCATCTCACCAAAGGGCATGTGGAAGGTATTGGTCTCTGGGTGCCACCGCTCTATAAAAGCATTGATCAACACTTTATCGCTGTTGGGATAGGATACTTGCTTTAACTGTGAGAGTCGGGTGGATCACAGTGAGTCAATCCATTGTAGAGAATATGTTCTTCTTGTTGTTTTCCAATCTAAAAGCTTTTGCTTGTGATTGTTGACCTTAAGCAGCATCCGCTCTCGCCCTTTCCATATCCTTGCAGCTACATGTTCTGGATACAAAGGCAGAACACTTGCTTCTAATGGACCTCCATGACATGGAAAAGTAATTGGTTCCACCTCTTTATCGTAATCATTACCATCCTTAATCTCTACATGTGCCTCGGCCTCAGCCGCCCGTGCCTCAGCCTCGCTTTTCTAGATGATGCAGTAGGTCTTTTCTTCCTCTCGAAAACCTTATATGTACATGACATGACATGCATTTATCACATGTGACTTCATTGACGTTTGAAATGAAAAAGGGGACAAAAAAGAGAAGTGTTCAGACTTGTATATTCGAAAATCACAGTTCTGTTCGGACCACGTTGGTCGAATATCTCTAATTTGTTGAGACCATATTGGCCGAAAATCACAAAATTTGTTCAGTGTATGTAGTCCGAACAAAAATGTGATTTTCGACCAATGCATTCCAAACAGGTAGGTGATTTTCGGCACTCTAGGTCCGAAAAGCACGCCCTGGTTCCAAGGTTCAGGCCCGAATTTTTTTCAAAAAATTCTCATTTTTGCAAAACTATGGTTCTAAAACTACTCACAACCAAACAAAACAAGTAATCTTAATTGATATATCAACCTTAAACACTTACATTGCAACAAAACACAACTTAAAATTTTAAAAAAAAATTGTACATACCTTTCACCATTTTTCTAAATCAATAGGAATGAGATGGGATAGATGAAGTTTATCTTCTCTCTACTTCTGTTCAATCCTTCTGCAACAAGATGCTAAAGGGATTTTATGCTTTGGTCGGCTGGGTCTCCTTTTCTCTTCCCGATTTTGTGAATTGTGTACGTAATGGGGAAAGAAGGGGCCACAGTTTTGGTGGGGGTGGGGGTATACGGGGTAGTGTAGATAGGGTGGGTTAGGGAGGGGATTTTTGTAAAAAGTAGTTTAAAAAATTAAAAGGGCAAAATGGGTATAAAAAAAGGGAGGGGGTAAACAAAGTGTTTTCAAGTATTTTTAATTTGGATCGGGGTATACTTAGAAGGGGGTCAATTTGGAGGAAAGGGGGTAGCGCAACTCATTACCTAATCTAATTTTGTACCCCGATGATTTAGTTTTTGTATCGCGATAAACAAAATATTATTTAATCCAAATTTGAACCACGATATAAAATTATAATGAACCAGACTGCATAATCAAATTTTGCACCGTGATGAAACAATTTTTACATCGTGATACATAAGTTTTAATTGCCTAATCCAATTTTGTACTACGATAAATTAATTTTTGCACCGCGATACATAAAATATTATCTAGTCCAATTTTGAACCGCGATACAAAATCATAATGAACCATACTATGTCATCCACCTTCTTCTCACATCTCCTCTGTCGTAAGCCTTCTTCTTTCTCTTCCTCCCCCGTCTTCGTCCTACTGAAAAATCATTCAACTCAGTATCTATTACAGGTTCGTACTTAATGAATCAAAAAATCATTTACCTTTCGCGGGCGTTGCCCCTTCGATCCCCATTTCGTTGCCCAACAATGGTGATTTTTGAATCCAATGTGTTTGCTGAAGCTGTTGAAGGAGACAATGACATTTTTGGAACAATATTTCAAAAAATGACCCTTGCGGTCGAAATAAAAAAACGAGGTACTAGATGGGTTAGAAACTTTGAAAAACGAGGTACTAGAAGGGCGAGAATTTACTCCTATTTTCGTTGCACATTACGATCAGCCAAGACGGTCGCATCACATGGAGTTAACTTTTGCTGACATCAACATAGGGTTGGTGGACTCTTTCGGAGCTAATAAGGTTAGTCTTCTAGTTAAATACAAATCGGATTTTGTCAAGAAACCTCCTTTTTAGGATTTCCAATTAATGGAATGCCCTTGTTTAAGATGGATAGTTTGATTTGAGGTCAGCTCCACCATACTAGCTGGCTGGATAGTTTCCAAGCTACTTTTATTCAGCACCTCAATCGTACTTGTTCCGATCACTCCCCCCTCGCTACTATTACTCAGACTGCCTCTTCCAAACCTTCTCTTTTTCGGTTCATCAATGTCTGGTCTACTCACTCCACCTTTATTGATACGGTGAGCAATTCTTGGAATCTGCCAGAATCTGGTTCTCCTATGGTCAAGTTTGCTAGAAAGCTTCGGAAACTCAAGGCAGCGCTAAAATCTTGGAATAAAGGCCACTT
The DNA here is from genome assembly GCA_013146195.2 of Codonopsis lanceolata. Taxonomy (NCBI): domain Eukaryota; kingdom Viridiplantae; phylum Streptophyta; class Magnoliopsida; order Asterales; family Campanulaceae; genus Codonopsis; species Codonopsis lanceolata. The sequence continues at coordinate 91,440,953 of CM028384.1, forward strand.
TGGCAATATTTTTGTGAACCTTCGTCAAGTTGAGGAAGATGCTCTTGAAATGGAACTTCCTTATGACCTTAACAATTCTGATGATAATCGTTCTAATCTTATGGAGGCCCAAACTCGGCTCCGCCTTCACCTTTCAAAAGAGGAAGGATATTGGCGTCAAAAATCGTGAATTAAATGGCTCAAAGAAGGTCAAGGAAACTCCAAGATTTTCCATGCTTCTGTTAAGCAATCTCAACGGCGTCTTTATACTCACTCTATTCATGATGTTAATGGCTCCCTTTTGACTAAGGAGAAAGATATTAAGGAGGCTGCTATTAGTTATTTTCGCGACCAACTCTCCTCAGTTGTTTCAAACCCTGATATTAACTTAGATGCTATCCCCAGTCTCATTACCGACGAGTGGAATTCTTTTCTTATAGCTCCTCCTGATATTAAGGAGATCAAGAGAGCTGTCCTTGCTTTAGATGGTAACAGTGCAGCCGGCCCGGATGGATTTTCTGGTCATTTTTACTCTATATGCTGGGAGATCATTAGCAAGGATTTCTGTGATGCTATTACTAAATTCTTTTCGGGGTTCAATCTCCCCAAAGCTTGGTCCAGCACTTTGATAGCTACTATTCCGAAAGTTGCTTCTCCTTCTTACTTTAAAGACCTCCGGCCTATCAGTTTATGTAACTTCAGTTCTAAAGTTATCTCCAAAATCCTCTCTACTCGGCTCTCCTCTATTTTTCCTTTTATTATCCTGGATAATCAGAGTGCTTTTACAAAAGGTCGCATCATCCAAGACAACATCCTTCTTGCTCAGGAAATGATGTGCCATCTTGGAAAAAAGGTTATGGGTTCCAATGTTGTCCTCAAACTTGACATGGCTAAGGTGTTTGATCGTGTCTCCTGGATCTTCTTAACCAAGGTTCTTCGTAAATTTGGTTTCCATGAAGTTTTCATTGATTTAATTTGGAGACTTTTGTCTGAAAACTGGTTTTCTGTGCTTATCAACGGGGAATCTTCTGCTTTTTTTCTTTCCACCCAAGGCCTCCGTCAAGGTGACCCTCTATCGCCTAGCATGTTTATTATTATGGCATAGGTTTTAAGCAGGAACATTGATCAGCTTCACCGAACAGATCCTAAGGTTGTGTTCTCCACTATTAGCGGCTGCCCTATTGTTTCCCATTTAGCTTTTGCCGATGACATTATTTTTTTGCAATGGAAGTAAGCACTCCCTCCTTCTCCACAAAGATATTATCTCTGCTTATGAATCAATGTCTGGTCAACTCATCAATAGATCCAAAAGTTCGTTTTATATTGCGCCCTCTAATGCTCCCAGTTGCTCTCCAGTGATCTCTCAAATCCTTGGTTTTCATGAGGCCTGCTTTCCTTTTATTTATCTTGGCTGCCCCATCTACTATGGAAAAAAGAAAAAGTAATTATTCGATCCTCGTATTCTCAAACTTCAAAGTAAGATTGATTCTTGGATGGGCTCTTTTCTCAACTTTGCTGGTCGCATTACTCTTATCAACCATGTTCTTCATTCTATATTCATGTTCCAGCTTGCTTCCATTGACCCTCCTTCCTCTGTCATCCATCTGCTTAACCGTATGTTCTCCAATTTTTATTGGGGTCATATTGATGGAAAAAGAAAAGTCATTGGGTTGCCTGGAAGGACTGTTGTCGTTCCACTGCAGAAGGTGGACTTGGCATCTATTCTCTTACAGATACTATTAAAGGTTTTGGCCTTAAGATCTGGTGGCGTTTCCGTACCATCAACAACATCTGGACCCGTTTTCTTACAGCCAAATACTACTCTCGTTCTCATCCATCTATCACTACTTCGAGAGGCTCCCATATTTGGACTCGTATGCTGCATTCAAGGGATATGATTGAACCTCATATCAAATGGATTGTGGGAAAAGGTCATTGTTCACTATGGCATGACATATGGCTCCATAATTCATGCATTGACAGGCTTTCCACTTCTTCCATTGCTCAAGTTCGGGACATTTTTCATGAAGATTCTTCCCTTAATAATGTTGGAGTTTCTTTTCTTCCATTATCCATTCAGAATTCTATTAAATCCCAAGGTATCTCCATTTGCGATGATGATGATAGACCTTGCTGGTCTTTTAATTCTAAAGGGATTTTCTCCATTTCTTCGGCCATATCTGTGATCTCTCCCCCTAGGAATTCCTTGATGTCTTCTAACTTTATTTGGCACAAACACCTACCTAGACAGATCAGTATTTTTCATTAGAGGTTGTTTCATAAGCGTCTGCCATTGGATGAAGGTTTATGGCCTAAAGGTTTCCTGCTAGCCTCTAAATGTTCCTGATGTGCCTTGGGTTCCTTGGAAACTTTTGAGCATGTCTTTCTCAAGAGCCAAACTTCCATGGTTGTGTGGCTTTATTTCCATAACCTATTTGGCATTCCATTCCGGCATCTCCTTTTACAGCGGCGCTGTTTTGTCTGGTGGCTGCATGGAAAGTCTCTCATTTTTGCCCTCCTTCCTTTTATTATTCTTTGGCACTTATGGAAATATCGCAACAAAGTTGTTTTTGAGTCCTCCAGGCTTCCCACTTCGGTCATCATTAATAACATATCTTAAGATTTGAAGAACATCTTGGTCTCTGCCGACTTTCATGTGTTTGACCTCTTCAGTGCCTCTCGGTTCTCTTATGGTTGTAACAAACAAATTAATATTCAGACTGTGACTTGGAACTTTCCTCCCTTTGGTCTTCTTAAATTGAATGTTGATGGTGCTAGTAGAGGGAATCCGGGCCTCAGTGGCAGGGGTGGGATTCTCAGGGACTCTTCTGGCTCTCTAGTTTTTGCCTTCTCCTGTTTCTACGGCCATTGCTCCAACATGATTGTTGAGCTTCGCACTCTCTACCACGACATTCTTTGGCTTCATACCCATGATCACTTTGGGGTCACTATTGAGACCGATTAAAAGGCCCTCTATGATTGCCTTTGCAACGGTCATTCCCCTCGGTGGGAACACATTATATTTTTAGAAACATCTCCCGTATCCAGTCTGCCAGATATTATTCTTTCAGTCATTGTTTTCGGGAAGCTAATAAGGTCGCGGACAGCTTGGCTAATTTAGCCTGTGACTCTCAGTCAGATAGGGAATTGTCCTCTATTTCTGCCATTCCTCAATTTATGTGCGGCCTTATTTCTCTAGATGTTAATCAAGTTCCTTATGTTCGCATATCTCAATTATCTCTTTTATAATTTTCTTTTCGAGGTCAGGCTCCTCTGTCCTCCTATCTATAAGGGCAAGGCTGGTTGTCCCCCTCAAATTTGTACATTTTTCTTTTTTATTAATTAAATCTTACAGGGTGCCGCCCATGTTTCTTTTAAAAAAAAAAAAAAGGTCAGCTCCACCATCATGATGTTCCTTGTGTACTAGGAATGAAGCAAAATTTACTTTCAATTTTGGATTTTCTTGATGACAATTTCGACCTTATTAAGGATGATATTGTGGAGTATACAATACACAATTTCTCCTTTCTCCGGTCTCCAGATTAATATAGCCATTATCAAGGATTTAAGTTTGGGAGATTTTTTTGTATGTCAAGTACATGTATTTGTTAATTGTTGAGATTCCCAAGTTTTGATTATGCTACTCTTCCTGTTACAAAGTAAGATATCGTTATTCTCATAGGCTAACTAGACCCTAATTAACACAAGATTGATATTTCTACTTCAATCGTTGCTTTCCTTTTTATCACAATATTTGTTGTTTCTCAGGGCTTGCTCACCATACTTTTTGTATTAACTATACAACTCCCGCGACTTTACTTACATAGGTTACTGAATGGGGACATGAACGCTCTAAAGTTCCCTCTTCCCTGACACAGCAAAAGCTTCTAATTGGTCCATTGCCACAATATATATCGAGGTCTCATAGATAGCACTTGTGTACACATGTATATGGTAATTCCCTCATTTCGCAGGCACAATATTTGTCATCTACTCTACTTGGTCTTCACTCTCCGAACACTTGGTCGCACCTGCAAATGTTTCTCTTGCCTTGTACATAATTATTTCCTAAGTATCTTTTTTTTTTTCTCCTAAAGGGGGCATGTGAAGGGATCGAACCTAAGACCTCACACTCGTGAAAGACCTTACCACTTAAAGTATTTCAAGTATACGCACTAACAAATATGTTATTATAGTTAAATAAATTCATATAACTTTAGTAATATCTACAACAATTTCATCATAACAATTTTGAAATATAATGAAAACATAATCTCAAGATTTAAGGTTTATATGCTTATTACCCACTCTCACAATTGTTGTAGTTTCTAAAAAAAAATCATTCATCTTTTAGTTATCTCTCAAACCTCTTCTCTCTCTCTCTTTTTATCTTCTTGTTCTGCAATTTATGTAATACATTAGATATGGTAATAAACTATACAAAGGGAAACAGAAGAATGTGTAAATATTATTAGTAGTGGTTAATTTGAAGACAACATATCTACTTCAACGTTAATATATATATATCCATATATTACAAAATAAAATAACTATAGACAACATACTTAAATTAACGTTATGTGTAGGATAACGGGTTTTATACATTTCTTAACATTTGAGGGTTTATTCAAAAATTTCAATATTTAAAGGATAGTGAAAATCATAATTAATTGATTTGAGACATATTTGTTAAGTACCAATATGTTAGTCTTTAGAGTTACTTGTAGCATTCAAATATTAAAGGGAGAAAACTGTAAATTTTTGCTTTCTTCTCCAACAAAATGCACATTCATAAAATGTGTTTTCCATTGTTTTATTCATCATCTTAAACAATAACTCTTTTTTAAAACACATTTCTCTTAGTTTGTTCACTGATAATTACTAAACTCGCCACCGATTTGTTTAATATTTCGACACTCACCAACAAATCTATTACAGTAGTTCAAAAAAATTCATACACCTCTAATAATGTCTACCTAAATTTCACTAGAGCAGATTTTAAGTATTATAAAAACATTACATCAAAATCAATGGTTGATTACCAAAAAAAAAAAAAATTGTTATTTTTTAAACAAGATTTAAGGTTGATTTTCTTTATTGTTGCCTATACACTAATTTGTACATAAGAAACACATTTTTATATAGAAAGAAAAATATGATCATAACAAAAGTTATTTAGTTAACTGAATTGAAATTTGTTAATAAAATATATAACTTAGGGACCAATATGATAGCCTTTTAAGGTTGCTTGTCGTAGTCAAAATTTTACCGTAACAAATTTAAAAAGGTAAATCATATTATTTTTCTCTTAACTAAGTGTATTTTTGTGATATTCAAAAATATTGTATGACATTTGTAATGGTAATGACATGAAGAGGGAATATGACAAAAAAAAAAAGTAATCATATGAGACAAAATGAATATAATTAAAAAGGGTATGATCTAATTTAAAGTTAGGTATAAGTTAAGGGACCAAATTCAATTTCATCCTTCAAAGAATTGATTAGCCCATGCAAATTGATTTGTTTAGCAATAATTAATGATGAATAGTTTATTAAATCTAAGGTTATTTACTTCTATACATTATTTTCTACTTTTGACAAATTTTACTTATTTACCATTAATTCTATTGTGGATGTTTGTTAGGAGCATGGTTAGTTTTGTCTGTACATTAAGTTGTAAGAAACAAACTAGACTTTTATAGTAAAAAAAAATAAGATGTAAGAAACAAATTAGACTTTTATAGTAGAATAGTAGCTAGTAGATTATTGCATCCACCTTCCAAACTTCATGGTCGTTATTTTCCTTCTCTTGTTTTCCCGATGCTTGGCTGCGATTCTCAACTTCCTCTTAGCATTTCGCTCTGGGTTGATCACAGCCATGAGCTTTACTTCTTTTCTCCTCTTGTCCCTCTTTGCCTTTAGATTTTTCCCGCTTTCACTATAAACTCTAACAAAATTCTGCAATCCAATTGTATCCTTTATACTATCACGAACTTCCTCTGCTAATTGCTTCACGTCATCTGAAACAAGAGATTATTAGAACTCACCTCCAAAATATCAAATTATCATACTCAAATTCAAAGCTAATTAAAGCCAACAAGGGAAAACAAATAGCACGTGCATCAGTTCCATGGTCTTCTAAAGAGTATCGCCAACTTAACAAACATGTTATGTCTGAACAAGGAATATATAATTGTTATAAACATCAGACGGACACAATGTGGTTTTTTTGTCTCAGCCTGGGGAAGCCCTCGAAATCTAGGAGAGGTATTGTATCTCTGATTTAGCCCCATTTTAGAAAGAGGGAGGACTCGTAATCCACCAATCGGACTGCAAACGATTTCTCCACTTGTTCTTAGAAGCTACTACTTAATCCGAAGCTCAAGATAGATGTATGGAGCATGTACCTATGGGTTTAAGAAAACTATTGCAGTTTTTCATATTATTTGTACAAATTCACTGACACATTTCTTTGATCAATTCCAACAGTGTTCCCACTTCCCCTACTGATGACTTTCATTTATTACTTTCATCTTCCACATAAAGCCTTCCAAATCTGATTTCGATAACCATGGATAATAATTTTTAAAAAGTCCACACTTAATATTTCCCGCTCACTATGGTACGGGTTAGGAGAACTCTTTCCAGGCAGTTCTGGCATATTGTAGGAAGCTGAAAAAGAAACCTTCAATGATGGTCCAACTGGTAAAAGACACATTGTTTACCTGAGTGTCTGGAGACAAAAGGCCTCGGTGGAGGTCCAGCCATTTAGCTTCACCATGAGTTTTCAACTTTTCCATTAACGACAGTTATGAGGTCTGGAGACTGTTGGAAGTCCTTAAGAGGAGTTTTGACTTTTAAATGCAAGAATGCAGAAACAAGAATATTGGAATGGCATGCGAGTCCAGGTAAATGGAATAGAACACAGGCTACAGGTTGAGTAAGTTATCTGCTTCACAAATCAAGGAATCTTTGATGCTACAAGTATAAAAAGGCAGACATACAAATTTAAAAAAAAAATAGTTAACCAGGTTCATTTGTCTTTATTAGAGAAGAGGAAGGCCAAGCGGGTAGAGACTCCAAAGAGACGAAGTCCCCCCCCCCCCACACCAAAAAATAATAATAAAAATAAGAAAATAAAAAGGAGGCTGCTATACAGTAGACTAGTATAGATGATATTGCCCACTGCAGTACTAGAGTCAATAATTAAAAGTATAAATTAATTCTGCTGGAACAGTATCAGGTATTCAGAACAGTTCTATAACTGTAAGTTTCTATCTGGTTTTAGCTTGTCATGTCTTTGGTAAGCCGTAAGCCTTGTATGTTGAATAGCTGGTGGAGCGTGGAGCAAGTACTACAACTATGTGTATCTTCATTTTTTTATAGGTAAGTGTGACCCCTTGTTGGTATTGGAATTGGAACCAAGGACCTCAAGGTGTCTTTGCCTGAGTGCCCTTGCCATCTCTCCCACCCCTTGGGTTCATAACTATGTGTATCTTCATTTTCAATCATAACACACTTTTTAGGTTTTCAATTTGTAAATGCCCTGAAATTAATGATATTTTGATAAAATTATAAAACATAAAAATATTTATAGCTTTAATTAATGAAACATACTTGACCTTGTTCCAATAATATAATGATGCGAGTCGAGTTTAGGTCAGCCTCTAACAAGCTGTTTCTCAACTGGATCCACATCTCATTTTCATGGAAAATGGGCAATTATGTCTACTCCATAACCACCACAATCTCAAGTCAATAAAGCCATGAAAGAAACTCTGATACTGACTACAGAAGCAGTAAGTTCAACAATAATCCGGAATGGCAAAACGTACCTGGGATAATTCTGCCAGCAAATCCCTCACAAACTTTGTACAATGGAAACAACATCTGATATGCATAATCATGGCCTTCATCCTCACCAACGGGCTTCGGGACTTTATGTTGTTCAAGAATCTTAGGTGAAACTGATTTAAAACTATCAAAGACAATTTTCATCTGTACACAAAGTTCATATTCGATAATCAGCACTAAATTGAGATAATGTAGTTTTAAGATTATGACATTCTTCACATCGTACAAGTGGTACGGGAATAGGTATAGAAGATGAGCAAATTTTGGTGAAACTATGGTGAACATATAATCACCCAATACTCGAAGCTATCAAATGCCAAATAATGAACCAACCTGAGTAGCGCCCAACTGATGTGCTATCTTTCCCAACCTCTTAAGCAAATAGGAGACAACAAAATATCGATGGTGCTCCATATTTTCACGGCCATTTTGCCCATTAAAACCAGATGTAAGAGAAGCAAGCATGCCCCTTCCTTTTTTTGGATGAAGAACCTGAAAAGCTTTAAGAAAGCAGACTTCCTCGTGACGTTGAAGGGAAGACCAGTACAAGTGGGAGTTCGTGTATTCTTGCCCTAACACAGAATGCAGCCCACATAAAGCAAATACAATATCTTGCCTGAGACAGCTGTTAGCAGCAGCATCAGTTGGTGGAGCACTCAGCTGATGGTAGAGAGAAACTGCTATCAGAAATAGTCTACTGGGTTTCATTAGATAAAAATCTCCAAGTGATTTCTCACGGTTATCTGTGCAAGCCTTGTTCACTGTCGCAAAGTATAATGCTACAAGACGGTTCGATATGTTGCGCAACCACATATGTGGATGCCGTAGCAAATTACATATTGTTTCCCATATGTCCTGTGAATTAAATGATGTAAAAAAAATTGAGCTCCAAACAGAAAATTATAATAGTACCAAATATTAACGCGTATTACACTACTGGTGGAAGAATTATACCTCAAGATCCCTTCCTAAGCATAGTTCAGGAAATTCAAGCAGCATCTTCTCCAACAATACCATTGAATAATATGCCTCTTTCCAAAGGGGGACTGTTGCTTCATTATCATTAGAAAGATCTACCTCCGTATTCTTCAAAACATTGATCGCAGACTGCAAAATCCTTCTAATTACTGCAAGTACAGAATCAATATGCGTTTGAAAGCCCTTCTTCCTGACTTCCACCAGTAACCCCAAGACCTGTACGAAAGAGCACAAAAATTTGGTACAAGAAGCAAACTAACTAATAGCAAGCATTCAACACAAGTAATAGGCAAGCATATTATCGTATCTAGAATTTTCTATTCAAAAGTTGGAACATGATCATGCACACACACTACATTCTTCATAAATGTAAGAAGAAGATCGGCTTGCAGATATCAAATAGAACTGAGCTGACTTCCTAAATAAAGGTAAACAAAAGACATCCTCAGGGTTTCTGCAATGTCTCTTTTGAGTAAAGCAGTGCAATAACATAATCGCTTAGAGAAGCATTTGGTTCCACACCTACCACATCTGAACTTTTACAGCACATGGTATTTTTCCAGTTTGTTTCTGGACCATTACCAAGCTATTACCCTTGCTGGACTTTAGGGAAACTCTTTGACACAGGAACACCAAAACACTTGACCCAAAGCTTCTTTGAGGTCTCCCTTTCTCACTTGCACAAATTTGAACCTTAGGGTTTGAGACTTGAGAGCATTAAGCTCTAGTCAATAAGTACTATATCCAGTCAATAAAGGAAAGTTACATATGCGAGCCAATTATACTCTGTGTCAGAATATTGTGAAGCTGATATAAAATTAGCATAAAACTACATGTGCCACAGTACATTATGTAGAACCAGGACATAGAAAACATGATAATACTGCGGTCGGTCATCGGCTAGTATGGCGACCCTGCCCCCTTGATTGGTGACAGGAGCAGACTGCCTAAAAAAAAAAAAGAACATCCACAAAGCAGCAATTATGAAATGACATGTCATTATGTGTTGCACCGACAGCCAAGCGATAAAGTGAAAACAATAGAATCTAGCTGGACATGGGAGCTTCAAATGTTAAGATGCACGTAAAATATTAATGCATTTACCTGGGCAGCAGCACTCCATAAATACTGTTTCTCCCCCAAATACCAAGAGAGACTATTCTCAATAATAGAATGAAGGGAATGTGGGCTCACACGGCCAATCAACAGCTTTATAGCAGCACCAGTCATGGAACGGACTTTGTTGTCATGATCATTGGCCAAACAGATCACTAAATGAACGAAAAATGAATCAGACTGTTTATCCACGACCCCTTTTGGAAATTTGATTATGATAGCATGTAGCATTTCAAGGACAGCTTCTCTTCCATTTGAGTGTTCATACCTGAAACAAAGTGCATTCATTAAAATCAAGGAACTTGATGAGACCAACAAAAGAATAAGTATTGCAACAATCATATATCTTGCCTCAGATTCCCAAGCAAGAAATCCAGATGTTCTTGCAGGCGGTCCTTTGAGAGGTGATAGTCAAGTAAGAATTGCAATAAAATTTGACTGCATTTCTTGCGTACTGCTTCAACTTGACTAGTTACCATCAATTCTCCAACTTTTTTGACAATATCATATATCTCATGAACCACCAGTTTTCGGTTCACTATTGCCTTTAAAAGTGAAAGTGCAACAAACGAGGGATTTCTTTCAAGATCAACAAATACCGGAAATTGGATGAGCATATGCAACTGGTCTGAGGAAAGTGAAATCCTTGTGCTCCGCAGGAGCACTGTCAGCAATTTCAAACAAGACTGCATTAAAGGACTACTAGCATTCATCGACCCTTGAGCAATAACAAGAAGTGATGTTTTAATCTTATCTGCTTCCGATTCAATAGATGGCAAAGGAAGCCTCACCAGTGTAGAGAGGCACCTAAGAGCTGCAGAGATGGTATCTTCATATTTGGAGCTCAAGCAATTACCTAACAATCTGACAAACGGGTCCAGCATCGATAACAACTGTTCTTCCCTTTCATGAAGTTTCATGCTCTTCATGCGGCTGCACAGGATACCAAGAGCAAACACGGTAATAAGATGTGAGCATTGTGGGCCAGGGCCAGCTCTGATTAACCTCCCAGAGGTGGTTGCTTCAATGCTCACGTCATCTGTGCAATGTTTGTCGGACTTTGTAAGCCCTAGAATGTTATCTTCAAGAAGGCCATAGGTAAATATTAAAAGGTCAGAGTGAATTGCAGATGGGTTGCATTCAATACCAGAAGCTATGTGATTTAACATAGTCTCTAATTTCAATTTCAGTTTTTGCGTTAATTGCTTTTGCAGATGATGTGTAACAGGGTAAAGCAGCTTCAAGGCATGGGTTCTGAATGTAATGCTTTGTGCAATCAACTTTAGAGTTTCAAAAGACTTCTGCTTTCTAGTTTCTTTCATTTTTGAAGCAATCTTCTCCACATCTTTCTCCTCAGAAACATCACCAAGAATATCATTCTCAGCAACGGACAGAAGTTCTTCAAGACAATAATCCAAATTACCACACATGGGATTCAATAAACACTTTGACAATAAGAAATTGAGAGTGTATCCGAGCACATGTAACTCATATCCTCTTTTCAAGGTGGCTCTCAAGATTTTGACAATGAACTGCAAGTAGTCCAACCCTAACACCTTCAAACAAGCTGCCAGAGCAGACCTTGCCTCATCACGAACACTTTCTAAACGATTCTTCAGGAAGTTTGAAATACGATGAATGATATTTGGAAGATCACGTTCCATGATGTCATGACGAAGCAATTTTAGAAGTTTTAGAGCCACAAGGCAAACATTAGCATTGACATTATCCGTATCATCATTCAATAGCTCTTGTATCATGGGTAGGATTTTTTCTTGAAGGCATGTCTGTTTTTCAGTAAGTCTAGCAGCTGTGCAATTGTCCACCACCATACAGGAAGTTATCTCAGAGGCCCCCTGAGTAGAAGCATCCTCAACAGAAACTTTAGTTTCATCACTGGAATGAGAATCTGAGAAAGGGAAGTGATCCAGAATAGAGGAGATCAGCCGCAAAAAGAGTTTTCGCTTGTCAGATTTCAGTTTCATTTCTCGAAAGCACTTGAGTAGCAAACCATAGTATGGTTTCCATTCCATACAACCAGAAATAAATGCAAGAGCCTCAACAGAAGCGTTTCTGAGATGCTCTCCCTTTCCATCTTGCACCTCAAGCAACATATTAAAGAAGAGCGGCATAAACACTTTCGTTGTGATAACCTGAACATTGACAAAACCGTTGTAGAGATGAGTGAAAATGCAGAAATTTATTGGTGATTGCAAACACGAACTGATACATGTGTGTGTATATTACCATTGATAAACTTCTAACGACGCTGCTAAAACGGGATAACGCCTTTGCCCTCCTATGCTTCTGCATGAACACAAACAGATGAGAAAGAAAACAATAATGGGTCAAGTTTTGACTCCGCTTATTTAAAAGGAAATATGATGGAAACCATTTTTTGTTTCTTAAAGAGAGAGCATGTATAAACGGTCAGTTACACATGAAGAAGTGGATAGATTATGAAAATTATTTCTTCACAAAAAAGGGGAGAAAACCTTCACCAGAAATCTATGAAGAAGAATAGAGTGGTGCGTATCAAGTATCAACAGATAAAGAGCTGTGATGAAACATGATTGTACTAAAATAACTAATGCAATCACAAATCTATTTCTGAGTGAACTTAATAAACCTCCAAAACTAATACAACCAACTTGCCTGCAAGTGAACAATATTCTTGAAAAAGTCTTGCTCTGGATCTTCACTGCATAAAACCTGATATGATTTCAGGTATGGCACCTCCTGGAGTTTCAACACCATTTCTCGCAGTAAATCAACCCATACCTGAAACCAACTAGTACATTTGAGAATGCATAGAAGAAAATGAATGAAAAAAGGTATAATGCTAGGGCAGAGAACAATAGAATAATAAAAATGAGTGTACCAACTTGCATTTACTAATAGAGTGAACGAAGAATGCAACTTAGGAAAACAAGGAGTCAGCTGGGAATACAAGAATTATTATGAGAACACAGGAGAATTTAAAGAAATACTTATAAAAAAAGGGGGTTGGGTAGAGTAGCCAGCCAATCCTTTTGAATATCATAAGTGGACAGACTGTTAAGATAGTCGAGGATTAAAGAAGTAGCCAAGGAAACTACCCCATCTTCAGTCTCAAGGCGTAAACATCAACTCAATTGAACCTATGCCCAATTTGACTTTAATGCATAAACATCAAAGTAACTCAAGAAATCCTTTGCTTCCCCTAATCCCCGAGAGTTAACAAGCGGCAATCACAAAGAGGGTAAAACCAAACCAATTCAGCATCCCATAGACATACTCACGAAACTCAAAGCAATGGGTAAAGGAAGAGAAAATGGGTATGAGATTTGCAAGGATGCCTACGAATGAAAAACTGATTGTGAACACTGTCCATCCTACCTACTGACATGTAAGCATATGAGATTTTTTACCTTTTGAACAGAAGCTTCTCCATTCATAGCATCGGCCATATGTTTGATTAGGAAATTGTTTATCATACTCTGAATGCACGCTCTGGACCAACACCCCTTAATGGTATTCACCTCTTGGTTAAGGATCTTCTCAGAGAAGTCAACAAACAGAAGCAATAATCTATATGCACTGTGTCTCAATATCAATTCTTGGGATGACATGTCATGCACACAATGTGACAAAACAATTAATGCATGCTGCTCTTGGACACTGTAGAAGAAATCAATGTCTATCCTTTCATAAGCACCAATGATGGTGTCATAATCCAGGCCACCCATCTCCAAGGCAGATGTTGAATTTAATTCACGAAGAAGTTTTGCCTGCTTCCATTCAAGAATGAAAATTAGATAAAAAGTGCTTGAGCAACAACAAAAACAGTTAAAGTGTCCATGGAAGCAAATACTATGCAAATAAATGTAGAAGGTTGCATTACCACAACAAGTAAAGAAGAGTCGTTTCCAGTAAGAGCGTCAAGAAGATCACAAATAGACGAGCGAATGTCCATGCTAGCAGAAATAAGAAGTGTAGAGACAGCAGCCACTATTTGGGAAGTGCTTCCACCTCCTAATATCGGAATTAAATGTTGAACGACCTGCAAAGTCTTGACACATGCATCTGCAACAAAAATAATGAGTTTCAACAATAACACGTAAGTCTATATGATACAAAATGTACATTAAAACGGTCAGAAATATTTGCCAACCTGAGGACAGATGTCTCTTAGAAAGTAGAGGGAGCAAGATATCAACAAATTTTCTTCCTGCTGAAGGATTCTTTATATACTTGGACAATAATTTGAAAATGTTAAGCCCCCTTTTTCGAAGAGATTCGACAGATCCCCTAAGATAACAAATCAGTTAACTACAAATGAATGCACTAACTGTAACAGGAAAGAATACCCAGCTGAATACAAAATGTTGACATAAAAAAAACTTGTGCAGGTAACATTTGATAGCCCAAGTACTCATATGATGCATCGAGTACTTTACACTAAATATGTTACAATACATTTGGGCATGCTACTTTAACAAGTTAAGTTTCCCTTGACACATGTCAAACATCTCCACCATAAGAGTTTACTTATCATGGTCCCTTATCTCGATAACTGTTATGATTACCGATGCATTTTAAAATATATATATATATATATATATATATATATATATATATATATATATATATATACCCAATTTTTCCTGTATACAAGTTCCCTCTCCACAACCACATTTTATTTTTTTTTGATAAGTAAGTATAATATTAAAAGCATCAAAAGAGGTGATGCGTCCTTTGTACACTAGAGGTATACCAAACCAAACATTAATCAGTGTCTAATCTATTTACAAGATCTACAAATTCAGTGTTGGATCTAGGCAAAGAAAGGTCAGTCTCGAAACACATTTTATTGCCCCCACCCTCTCCCAAACTTCAGTTGCAACCAAGCCACTCAAAGATCGCTGAGCTCCAATTTCTACACCAAGAGTTATCCATCCCACACGTGTAGAGGAACACTGAAACTGCCTGTCATACATCTTTTGCGAAAGTGGATGTATTTCCAGTGTAATCGTGTCAGCACTTAATTTTGTACCCCAAATCTATGTTTGAATATACAAGAGCGCATTAAGCTATATATGCATATGCACGTGCGTGGAGTTTCAGAAATTCAACAAGTTATACCCTTTCATATTGCCATACAAAGATGTAGATAATGTTTACACCAACATGTCCAAACTAGATCTATAAAAAATAACTATTCATAAGATATATAATAAGGGACCTAGATTTTGCTGAAAAGAGAACCAAACTCTAGTGAAGTACTTTACAGATGACGCTAAGCAGCTTGTGCAACTAGTAAGACTGTACAATAGGTACAAAGAAAACTGGTATGCTCAATTGAGCAGTACAACAGCAACCTATTTTTACTGGTCAGCACACGTATATCAGACCAAAACCATCATGAGTTGGCAAGGACCTATTTCCACACAAAAATTAGTAGATAAGAAAATGTATAGTCAAATTTTGAGCACATACCTATTTGTGGCAGTTTGGCTAGTGAAAAGACGATGCAAGCTGCAGACAAGTGCATCAATGTTAGGAAGTAGTAGCCTTTTGATATCACTATCATCACTATCCAACTCACAATCAAGATTTAGTAGGTTCTCAATGAATCTTAGAACACAAGATACAATGTCTTTGGACGCTGTCACCACTGTTAGAATTGAAAAAATGTCTCGAACAAGATTGTTCACTCTTGACAACTGCGGTACAAGTTTATTGCTTTTACTCATGGCAAGAAAGCAAATGAATAGTGAACTTGGCTTCTCACTGCTGGCGCCTTCTTGCTTGAAACCATCAATTAAAGGTTTCATAGAAGTAAAGAATAGGTCCCAAAATTCACAACCAAAATCATGGTCCTCATATTTATTCAGAACCAAAGAGATAATCTTTAGGCATAAGGATCTCATATCCTTGAACTGTTTCACGGACATGCTAGTCTGCAAAGAAACAGAGATATTGGTTAGGAAGATCTGATTTCCCCATTAGCAATTTGGCCTACTGATAATGAATGACCTCAGATGTACACTAATCTTACCAACTAGGTTTTCCATCGAATATGAGATTTTATAAAATTTGTTATGGAGTCGTGAGTTTGAGCAGCTACGTTTATGCTAGTGACCATCTAAACTCTTCTAACTCACATGCTTTTGAGGCAAGATAACAAATATAAAATTTCATATGGACATAAATAAGCACAGTAGAGATTTTCATCACAATCTAGAAGTTACCGTGATTCTGTTTTCTGCTCCACCATCTTTCTCACTTATGGACTTATTGTCGCTAGATTTTTCGGCCAGAGAGGTGCAGCTTCTCTTTGCATCGTCCAGACATGCCATGCAGCTTGCCAATATCCGGATAACACATCCCATTAACAGATTAAGAAAAGGACTAATATGCGTTTCATCGAAAACTTCAAGAAGTTCCTTAATTACATGCAAAAAACCAGATCTTTTCTTCAAAGAAAGTGCTTTTATGTTATCCAAACTAAAATGCCTTAGAACAGTGCATGAATCTATATCCTTGGCACTTTTAGATGAACACCAAATCCAATTATCCACCTTGTCAGCATCTTGTGACGTATTTTGTAAGGGCTTAATCAACAGTGCAATGAACAGAGGTAGCTCGTCAACATCAAGGTCAGCTAAGAATCCAATAACTGCTTTCCGATGATGCACACTTGCAGACTGAAGAAAGATTACACTCTCCGGGTTATGTAGGAAATGATAAAGATAAAAGAACCTGCTAAAAAGTTCCTTATGATAAAAAAGTGCTAGGTCCAGAAATACCATACATACCTTTTGAGTGGCAAGTGTTTTTAATTTTCTGACTTTGGGAACAAGAATTCGTATGACTATTGGCACAAGATAAGCCCTGTGTTGCTCATCAATTAGATCTGATTCCCTAGATAAACTCCATGTTGTCAGTTCTTCCCTCAGACTTTTTGCACTGATGATATTTTTCAATTGCTGTCCATATGGGAGTAGGAAATCATCTTTCCAATTCAGTAGGAATTCAAGAGCCTTTAACTGCACCTCAGCATCATTCTCATCAAGAAGCCTGGAAAAGCAATCATGTGGTTAAATTATTAAATAATTGAAAAAACTGAAGTTGAAATTCTAGAATGACATAGTGAAACATCTGAAAAGCCTTGAAATTATGAATACAAATAGCGATGTAAAGCCTAAAAACCTGTATTCCAACACCTCCTTGAGAAATTGACTCCTATAGAAAGACTTTGGATTTTTCAACAAACTCAATAGGTTCAACCACTCTTTGAGAACACTCTTCCATGCTTTCCCTTTCGAAGCCCATGTGTTGTATGATTTCACACTGCAACATCAATATAAAGAAACAGGAGTTTAACTGAGACAATGCAAACAGATGACAAAAACATTAAATAACCATGAAAGAATGATACTTAATCTCCAAGAGAGAGGTTACCTTGACAGGTCCTCAACGTTGTATCCCAAGAACTTCAAAAATAATGGGACAATTTGGCGAGACCGAGATTCCACAACTGTCGGCACTTTTTTTAATGATTGAATCAACAAGGACAAAACTGTCGCTCGTGGTGTACTATCACATGACTGACCATCAAATTCATTGAAGCGTCCAACCAAATCTGAAAACAACACAGATGCTCAATGGTGCAATATAGTGTGAATCACTCGAGTCAGTGAGAAAATAATTAAAATTTAATTTTGATACACCGACGGTGTATTTTTAAAATTTACACAAGCGCTATAAAAATCTCCATTAGATAATTAAGTTATGTGTGAAAATTCTTCTGATTCATACCATATATGATACTAATCGACATTGTACTTATTTCTAAGTCATAAAATCAAGTATTTAGTGATTTAAAGTTTAATATTCATATCAACGAAACAAATGTCTTAAAAAACAACTTTAGTCAATTTGATACCAAAATAATTTTTTATGTTTACAAAACCTAGTACGTAGGTAATATGTGATAAAGAATCACTACGATAGCAGTTAGAAAGAATTCTCATCAAATAATGCATTTTTTAAGTCGCTTGTGTAAAAAAGAGGTTACACCGACGGGTGTATCAAAATTGTACTCAAATAATTGTTAAAACTTGGGCTTATTAAATAATTTAGTCCCTGAACTTAACACCTTCTCCTGATTTGGTTCTAGAACTCGGACGTTTAGAATGATTACAGGTTCTCGATATGACAATGAGACCAGGGAGCCATGGCCCCATAACAAGTATGAGAACCTCTTTCCTGTCATTGGGGCCGTTAAGCTCCCCCCACCTCTCAATCTCTCTCTCTCTATCTCTCGTCAAACCCTAGACCCTCACCCTAATCAAAACAAAAGACCCCAAGGGGTGCGAGAGATGGCAAGGGCACTCATGCAAAGACTTTGAGGTCCTTGGTTCCAATTCTCATACCAAGGGGTCATACTTTCCTATAAAAAAAACAAAACAAAACAAAAATCACTGGTCACTGCTCAATTCTCGTCAACTTTTAACTTCCAAGTTGCAATGGTAATTCATTGTTAGATCCGAAGATGAAGAGCAGTCTACCAAAAAATTTTGGATTCGTCGGTGGTGGCCAAAAGAACAGGAGAAGGTTTTGGTGGAGGATATTGTTAAAGTAGAAGCAGCAATTTGAAGGGAGCTTCAAAAGTAGCAACGATTTAATGGGGAATCCAACTATCTCCCCACCCATGGATCGATGGAATAAAAGTCACAAGGAAACCTGTTTGAATTTTTCTTAAATTGGGTTGTTGATTTAATCTGGCCATCTAGGTTTGAGATTAATTTATTTAAGTTGATGTTTTTTTCTAAATGTTGGGTTTCTCTTTATCCCTCGCCGTCGCCAGCACCATTGAACCGCCCCGATAACGACAAGATTGCTATGAAGGTGGATGGCAAGTTGTGGATTTGGCCCATTTGGGGTAAAGGCGACGGTGGCTGCCGAGATGACACTAATTTTTATTTGTTTTCTTTTCTTTCCTTTTTATATTTAGTTTAGCCACACAAAAATCCAGCTCTGCATCTTAGTCCCACATGGAATCCCACTCACCATTTACTAAGGGTATTTTAGTCCATTCAGCCAATTGTTAACGTCCAAACTCACGTCCGTCACTTGAAGGACAAGCTGTAAGGCAAGAAAGTGCAGTTTAGGGACCAAAATAGGAAACATCCAAGTTCTAGAACCGAATGAGGAAAAGGTGTAAAGTTGAAGGACCAAATTATTTATTAAACCTAAAACTTAATAGCCATTTATTTGAGGTAATTATTTACATGCGATAATCATGAACAGAACTATATCCATGGGCAAATATGGCATAGCACTGAACCAAGATAAAAAGCAATTAAAGTAACTATAATAAGGAATGTCAAAAGCTGAAACATACCGCTAGAATCACTGGAACTTTCAATATTGCCTCCTCCTCCAGATTGATCTTGATGTGCGAGAATATATAATTGGCATTGCTCAAGATACTTTACACATCTTTCCCAAACTGTTCCAAAATAATGGCCAATGAGCACTGCAAGGCAATCC
Source organism: Codonopsis lanceolata (assembly GCA_013146195.2). NCBI lineage: Eukaryota > Viridiplantae > Streptophyta > Magnoliopsida > Asterales > Campanulaceae > Codonopsis > Codonopsis lanceolata. The sequence continues at coordinate 91,460,422 of CM028384.1, forward strand.
ATCGCAGGATTCCATAGATGGTTAAACCGGTTATACAACAGGCCAATTACCCCATTCACCACAGCAGGTAAATAAATCTCAGGTATCCTTCCAGCAGAGAGTTCCATCTGTATTCTCGTTATCAATAAAATAACTTTCCTGCTGGTAGAAACTGAAAGAGGGGTTGCTTCAATTGAAAGGAGAAGGTGGAGAATCTGGTGTAGGAAAAAGCTTTAGAAATAACCTTTAGCAAAACAGTAATAACACTCTTATATAAAGGAGCATCAAGAAGAAAGGTACACACGTTACTGTTCTGCTCATCGACATGGGAAGTTTGAGCCTCTTCTGCGGTCAATTTCTTCTCAGAAAGCTGAATACTTGTAGAGCGTTTATGGTCCAGAGATTCATAGTGGCATAATATTCTAAGGGTAAAAACACGAATTAGTTTGTCTGGATGGCACAAATTTTCAGAAAATGCGTCTAATGCATCTAAACCGTTCCTTTCTTCAAGCTCTTGATGATGTATTTGATGGCTGCCATCTCCTTTAGTGCAAGACCTACATTGCACAACTATATAAATTGAGCCAACGCACTTGCAAACATTGACCAATTTTCTCTTAAGACTGAATGGTAAATTAGGAGGAATATTAAGACCAACTTACCCATTCACTGAATCTAAATAATCAGCAACACTAGACAAAATATGGGTAGATGATTTATACTTTTTAGCGAAGTATAAGTATCTGCTCACTGCCGACTCATTGCCTCCAGCTTTATGAGCAAACTGCAACTTGTGATAGGAACCCAAACCAGCTCCAATCAGGCTTTCCCAAGCATGTTTACAAAATCCTGCAACATTTTCTGAAAAAACTTCACATAAATCACCTACTAAAAGATAATACATTCAGAAGCTTGCAAAGCTTACTCGTAGGCTTGAAAAACAAATTATATGCAAGTTTATCATATGAAGAACTTTTTAAGCCTTACCAGAGTCAGTCATCAGAAGCCTATCAAGTGCATCTACCAAGTCCATGAGTAAGGATGGGTTAGCTTGGACATCTACCATATACGAATAGCAACGAATGACTCCCCACAGCTGAGCCAAGTTTGTCTCCTGGAACTGATCATGGATCACTCCAATCCAATAAATAATTGAATTTTGAAGGAAAAGGCAAATCCTTGACAGCCCCTCTCTGGATGGCTGGTCTAATAAACTTGAGCTGTGCACTTGCAGTCTCTCACAAAAAGTAAGAAGTAAATATATAACTTCGTCCTCGGGAGTCTCAACTAAATCAGCCAATGCACTGGAATCCAATCACAAAGGGTCTACGTAAATAACTACTAAAAGTTGTATCTCAAAAATAGCAAAGTAGACGTAATAATAACAAAGGAATTATACCATCCCTACCTTATGATATTAGGTCTGAAAGTGTGGAGTATGCAGGGGTCTTTTAACAGCAGCTCTTTAAGAAAAGTCAACAAACTGAAAGCAAGTGCAAATCAAAATCAGGGAGGAGGGCAAGAAGCTGCAGACTGAGAGAAATAGACAAGTAATCTAGCAACGAACGGAATGAGAATACCTTAAATTTCTCAACCCAAATATAGGAGCCCATTGCAATGACAGGTCAGAGAGAGCTGTCATATGATTAGCACTAGAAAGACCATCAAGAACACAAAGCATTAACTGCAGAACTTTATCAAGAACTTCAGATGAATCGTCCCCTGGATTTTCTACACAAGAAGGAATGACGAAATTCTCCACCAAAAATTTTAATAACTGAAGCAGTGTTTCGTAATCTGTACAAAATACATAAATTAGAATGTTAATGCAGGTAGAAACAATTGAAAGTGAAAGAGTGAAGGTCTGAGTGTTGAATAGTGAATACGGCCACCTGAAACTTTACGCCCATTATCAACTTGAACAGTAGAAATAAGAAGGGATAAAAGATGACTGAGGTACTGTCCACTAGTTTCAGGGTCTGTGATTTTTTCATGCATGCAACTCCACAACAAATCCAATTTTGTGGCCTCCAGTTCCTCACATAATCTCTGGAAGGTTAAACTGACAACATGAACAACAGAGTCCGACCCTGGCAATAGATACATGAGCACATAATGAGACTAAACCAAATACGGTACAACAATCAAAAAAATCATGAAACTTCAATATATTGACCAAATAAAGAGAAATAAAAACCAATTAAGTCGTAATGTAAATATGGTTATAAATTACTCAATTTTTTTTATCACATATTAGAAAATACTGAAGAGCATTGGATTCAAGGTCATTTTCATCTTTTTATCGAAATAATTCCAGTCCACCATCGCCTTAACATCACCAATTACTTGCTCTTTTACGAAATTAGCCTCATTTGAAGGTTTAAAATTTCATGGTGAGATCAGATAATACCTCAATGGTAATTAATAATTAACTTCTAGTTAAATACATTCCAATAAAGTAGCATATGTCACAAATATCAGGACCGTCAATTGATGGGAGATATTAAATAGTTGGAGGCTCCCCGTGGTCTGTGAAATGATGAGGCGGTTCCACTGCGACCATATCGCATTTGAAAATAAGCTAGTAGTTGAGCTGGAATATTTTAAGATCTCACTCACTTTTGCAACTTTAAAAGCTTTCTTAGACTAGTACAACATCAGGTCTCATTGCTCCGTTTAATTCCTCTTGATACACTTCAACAAAGATACACATTTCAGAAAACTTGATCTTTGTTCCAACCCTAAATTGGTGAAAAGGTAAATATGCAAGGTCCCTCCAAGAAGCCTTCATTCTTCAAATATGACACTTAACACTCATCAACCTTTTCAAAGACACTTAGACTACCATTTTTCTTTTGATTTTTTATAAGGAAGAGATAATATATATATATATATATATACACTAGTATATGTGCCCATGCCCGGCACAATGTCGGTATAGGGTCAACTCAATGGATGCTCGGGATAAATTATAGATAACCACTTCGTCAATTCAAACAGAAAGATGTGATTAAAAAAAAGTGGTAGAGGAAAACATTGGTGTAATTGGTTGTGGAGGGGGTAATTCAAACAAAACCTATAACTAAAGGGGTTTATATGTAATTTATATACTTATAGATCAATCTAGACCACCAGTTGTGTTTGGTGGCAGAACTCCATCCTGGCCGCTAGTTAAGAACTGATGTGTATTATAACTTAGATACATACATACATATATATATACATATATATATATATATATAGAGAGAGAGAGAGAGATTTGCAATGCTTATATACTTGTAGTACCTCGTGTAACTTTTATTTGAACTGGAAGAGGTCTGAATAACCTAATGCCATGAACTTGAAACTGTATTTAACTGCTAAAAAGAAATCTGCAGGGGGTGCTATCCAAGCAGCACATGAGAGGCCAAGAGCATTTGGTCTTGTAGCACACTTTTTAATTGATCGCAGGACATGACAATGTTTGTCATGCAAAATTGGCCTTTTTATATCAAAAAGTATGTAACAACAATGAAGTACAAATGAAAAACATAAGCAGCACATATGTTTATAAAATAGAAGAAACCTTGCCTTGGGTCAATTTATCACCAATACTAAGGATTGACCTCTCCATCAATAGCTTTAATACTTGCTCTGTTCTTGAATGTAACCTTGAGGAAGTTGCTTTCATAACATTAAAGAGTAAAGTGCTGGCTGCAGACTTTCCCGTTGTTACGGGATTCATCGCAACTTCACGCATGATTTTCCGAATACCTGTACAGTTCAGAGTTTGTATTAATATAAAACAAATCATAACCCAACTAATCCATTCACAAATTATTTCTGATGGCCCCTTAACGTGGGATCTTTTCAGATTCAGCACTGTATCAGTACAAATAAAGGCCTCTGGAATAAGATATGATTATAGGAATACGGCTTGAGTTTTGACCAGGCACTTGGTAGGATTGCAATTTGCAAAGGTTAAGGAGGTGTTGGGTCAGAACTGCTATGAGAATGCTAGTCAAAATGTGTGTGTTGCGGGTTGGGGAGAGCGCGGAGGGGGGAGAAGAAACAAAAATATATACACATCAAAATCAAGCTAGTAATAGAGTGAAAATGTAAGAAATTGCTCATAATGGTCACACTTGAGACCTTCACATAAATTGCATAGAAGATTCATGAGGAACAATTATGAAATGCAATAGGATGCTATACCTTTTTTAAGCTGCTCAAGAGGTGCATTCCTCACCAAGAAAGAAATGGACTCCGCCATAAATTCTTGGATATATTCTTTCCCGTAATACCGTAATTCAAAAGTAACTCTGAGAAAGAGAGAGAGAGTTCCCATTTAGAAATTTCTATATAAAATAGTTAAAAGTTGCATACCACATATTTTTATTTTTATTTTTTCATACAGAGGAACAGAAGTTGATTAAGCAACCAATAATTTGCACACAGGAAGAACACTACCCAAGAACGTCCCTATCTGTATGCACTAATTTCTTAATGTTGTGATCTACCCTAGATCTTCTGTTCACATGTAGCACATTGCATTTAACAACACTCAAGGAACCTCAGCACACTCCCGTCACACACTAATACCACCTGATGCAGCACAAGTGCTGCAACTAAGGGCTATGCTTTAAACAGCATATAGAGAGAGCTTAAGAAATCAAGAAGGAACCTCGAGGAATAGAATTTCTGACACTTTATTTCGTACCTAGACACTCTAGAAACTATTAACCATCAATAAGCTAAGCTTCCTGGGCATTGAGTCTGGAGTCTTGATAGCCTTCTCAAGTACATTAAGTACAACTCAAGTTCTTACCAGACAAACAGAGAGACACGGAGTCAACATGAGAATTGGTTAAATCGACCAATGTGAAGTTTAAAAAGTACAGAAAGAAAAAATTAAAAATAGACACCAGTGCACTAACTTTTTTTGGCCTAGTAAAGCAAGCAAACAGAGAAGACCACAAAACTCTGATATAATAATATTTTTTTAATTACTAAAAATCCATACAGAATCCAGAGGCTTCTGCATTTGAGTCATGTATGCACCAGCTTCTCTAAATAGTAAGGAACAGCGGATGCTATTTACTTACTTGAGAATGTGAACAACATCTCGAACAAGATATTTCTGCAGATACATCATGATGCACGACCAAGATGTAAAAATCTGCACGCAGAGACCCAAATTCACAATTCAATTAGTATAATTAATAAATTCCAGAAAGGGACCACAAGGATAATCAATATATTTACAGCTTAGACCTGTTCAATTATTTCAGGCTCCCGATCAGCTCCACTTTTGAGAAGCAATATAATAGAATCAGCGATCTTCTGGAGAAAGCTGGCATGATAAACCGCACACCAGAAATAAACTTAAAACCACAGAAAGGCTATTCAGCCAGTCAACAGGGAAAATATAACTAAGATGAACAGATCAAAATAATTGTGGTGTTCTTATATTCAGGCTCTCAACTCAAAGCTAGACATAAATTTCTTTACGCAGTTGCTATTATAAACATGCAAGAGTAAGCAGCCTTCTAAACAAGCTAAGGGCACAAAAAGAAGTAAAGATGTACTTGGTTGAGTATATCAGCATCATGGAAGATCTTCTGTTTATAATCGCAGAATCTAGACAACACTACAGAACCTCCTCAAAGAAAAAAAGAGCAGGAACACAACCACAGAAACAGGTAATAAAGAGACATCAGATCCAACAAATGCCCATTAAATCCAAAGGTGCAGAACTCTCAAAAACAGGAACCACAATTTAATCCCTGTGATATGCACCCACTGATATCCTTGAAAAATTCTGGGTATCATAATATAAAAGAGCAGATGTTTCTTTTGTTCCTGGTGCCCTCTTCCCTCTATATACCCTCAGAACATAGAAGCACCACCCAATGCATCCAAAGTCCAAACAAAGAAAATAAAAACGTTACTGGAAAACATTATCCAACCATACTAGGGAAAGAATGAAAAGGTATACAACCAGAAAAGAATAACCGTATTAAACCAGAAAGTACCTTTACCAGGGAATAAGAATATGATCATTAGCATGTTGTCTAGATACTTTTAAGGTGATAATAAAGCTTAAAAAAAGAAATAACATAATAAATGAGGTAAAGGGGAAACCTGGCATTGAATCTTCCCCAATATGTTAATTTTAAACACCGAAATATGGATTTAACATGATAAACTGAAGTACAAAGGAACAGACCAAGATAATAACAATCAATACAAAGAGAAGAAAGTAATTACGCCCGACGCAGTATGGACTTTTATTTTATTAGGTAAGTGTGACCCCTTATTGGTATGTGGATTGAAACCAAGAACCTCAAGGTCTTTGCCTGAATGCCCTTGCCATCTCTCCCACCCCTTGGGGTCGGTATGGATTTTAAGATATATAAAACATTAACTCATCACAAACAACTAAAGAAAGGAAATCATCAAGAACAAATAATGAACGGGGTCGGTATGGATTTTAAGATATATAAAACATTTACTCATCACAAACAACTAAAGAAAGGAAATCATCAAGAACATATAATGAACAAGCAGAGATATCGCCAGTCCAAAAAATACTTACGGAATGAAGTCCTCCAAGAGATCTCTAGACAATGCTGCGATCAACCTAAAGACAAACAACCACACTTTCATCTGTAAGCAACATTATGTGTGTGCGTGTGTGTGTGTGTGAGAGAGAGAGAGATGGTATTTCCAAAATACATACAAAGAATATTATAAAGTATTAACTTTGTCAAATGCTACCATTGGAAGCATAATATCTTGAAACAATCATTTCTAATTCACCACGATTATTTTATCAAAAAAAAAAAAAATCACCACAATTCTATAATTAAACATGAGGCTAAACCACAGCTTATTACAAACTTTCACCACTAAACCTTAAAACTACTAGCAACAAAGCCTGGACTCCAAATTTCTTCAGTACGAATATTTAACGAAAAACACAGAAGAGTTTCAAATTGACTATACTACCCCTGATAAACTAAAATATGGACATGCATATTGACCAGTTCCCACCAGCTCTAGTAGGAAACCTTAAGGTCCTTAACAATGTGACCAAATGTCAAAATGGAAAAAAAAAATGAAAAAAAAGGTGACCAAACAGACAAATGTCGACCTTTTCCTAAACAACTATAAAGCACACCCCACAATTTTTCTTTTTAGATTTGGTTGTGATAATAAAAGAAATACTCCCTCCGTCCCTAAATTATCGTCCTAGTTGACCCGGCGCACGGATTAAGAAAAAACAATTGACTTGATTATTTATATTGGTTTAATGTGTAGTTTCCTTTAAAGCCCATGTGTATGTGGCTCATAATTAAAGTAGGGTGAAAAAGTAAGGGTAAAATGGTAAAAGTGATATTCTAAAAAGGTAAGTTTCAAACTTGACAACTATTTTGGGACGGACGAAAAAAGAAAGGAAGACGATAATTTAGGGACGGAGGGAGTATTAGATTAAAGAAAAGAAGGATACAAAGGGACCAACAAGACGTTCGTCAAAACGAACAGAAAATATAAGAAAATACAAGAAAACCAAATACTCCCTCCGTCCCGGATAAATGTTCCTACTTTCTATTTCGGGATGTCCCAACTAATATTCCTAAAAACTTTTGGTGTACAAATTTTCTACCATTCTTCCCAATATACCCTTTCAATTAATACTATCATTATTTCACATCCTATAGAGAGAGTGAGCGTAATGGGTACATAATTAATGAGAGAGAGATTGTGTGTAATGAGTATTATCGTGACAACATGTTTTACAATCCATCATTAATTATATTTCTTAATCCTTGTGTTTTCAGTTTTGTCAACTAGGAACATTTATTCGGGACGGAGGGAGTATAAGAGAAGCACATAGCAGTCGGGCTAAATTACAGAAAGCGGAGTTCCACGGAAAGCACCCCTTGCTGAAGTCCCAAGAGAGGCCATGAAAGTCGCTCAATCCCACAAAAGCTTCAACGATAAGGCCTGATCTCAATTCCAGAATTCTGTTCCATCCACAAACACCAAAGAGTTGCAAACAGCCCACGTATCTAAAGCAATGCAACATCTCCATCCATTCCAAAACCTTGAACTGGCATTTGAAGAAAAGAAGTACTAGTCTCAGGACTGATCCACACTTCCCCAGCCACCCGGAACAACCGATTCCACAAATAACAAGCTCCACTACTATGCAGGAACAGGTGGTCACGAGACTACCGCATCCTTGCAATTCACACACCAGGTGAAATCATCTTCATAGGCCTACACCTCTGGAGCATATAGTTAGTGTTAAGTTTATTAAGTAGCAGAGACCACACAAAAGCTCTAGTTTTGAGGGGGACATTAGCCTTCCAAGCGGATGAGGATAATGGGAAAGGAGTAGGAACTGAGGACTTAATCAAGTGTGAGAGAAAAGAGAAACAAGATCAAAACAGATTATCATCGATACACTTTCTCAAGAAAGCCCTTCAACCTCATTTAACAAACTGAACTAAGAGATCGGAGCCATAGGTGCGAACGATAGACGAAATAAACGCGGGAAAGCAGTTTTAAGAGAAGAATCCCCCATTCCATTGATTTCTGTGAAAATTAGAATCTCTCAATTCAACATCCCACCCATTCTGATGCAGCCCAAATTTGCTTTTTATCACTTTATGCCACAATCAAATTCTTGAGGAAACCGCCAAACCTATTTACTAACAAGGGTAATGTTCCTACTAACAAGATTTCTGTAAGCAAGTCCACCTTCGTCCTTAGGAAGGCACACCTTCTCCCAAGCAACCATTTGACCTACCCCCCCTCCCCCAAACCATCCCACAAAAAAAACCGCAGTCAATGTTGTCCGCCTCACTCACAGATATCTTAAGCACACCCCATTGTGTAACCAAACTCCTTTAATGGTACTAAGTCAACCTCGTAAACGAAAATAGAAATAATGGAAAGGAATGAAAAATGGAGGAAAACAAAAAGGTGATATCTTCTTCTATGTCAACATAAACCCACTATGGCCGTCCACTCCCCCCTACCCCTTGAAGTCTATGGAAATGTAGATCTATTGAGTGCACATGCAGAAGCTGGTACTTAGTAGCCTTATAAGCATGCATGCCTTAGTTTTATGTCTTTACTCAAAGAGTCCTTTACGAATGTAGCTAATTATTTGGTGCAGTGTAGTTGTGGTTCAAAGGTGTGGTTTTGGATACGATTTCGTCTGTCAAAATTTTTGATCTGATCTAGATTCAGATTCGGTTTCAGGCGTTAGGCAATAAAATGCTACTTAGGGTGCAGAAATAACTTTTAAAATAATATACTTATATTTGACCCCAAGGGGTGGGAGAGATGGTAAGAGCACTGAGGCAAACACTTGCCTATCAAAAAATAATTATTATATTTGAAATATCATACTCAACATAATAGAACAATTAGATTTGCAAAAATCACCATTTACTATTGAATATTGTTCTGGTAACAGAATAACCCGTTGTTGAACTTTAAAAAAAATAATACCATTTTTTTAATTTGTTGTTCTTTACGGTCTCTATACTTTTTTTGCCGTTGCGGAAAAAGAAAAATGTACCCCGTTAGACAAGAAAAAAAAATTGAAGATAAGGCCTAAAGAAGTAACTGAGGGAAAAAAAGAGTAAAGAAAGAAGAAAGGATAATACAAGTTTCAAAAAGGGTTAATTGCAAGCCTGAGGTAAGATAGAGTGGGCCATTACGGTTTTATTACAACTAGGCCCGTAATACACTAATTGTCATCTCCTGCTTCATAGTCCAGTTGCAAGAGGGATCTGTGGGAGTTTGTACTGAATTTATTTAAGGTATCCTGGGTGATGTCTTATTCAGTCATTGATTTGCTTCGGGCATGGTCTTTGTATAAATGGAAGAGGAGGAATTCCTTTTGGGATATTGTATTGTTAGCAGTGAGTTGGACAATTTGGAGAGAAAGAAATGGTAGAGCATTTGAGAACGAAGAAAGGAGCATCGATGATCTTAAGAATCCAACTCTCCATCTGTTGTCATTTTGGGGTTACGAGGAGGTGTGGCAGGGAAGTAGCCCTTTTATTAATTTTGTGCATAACTTAACTTATGGTTAGTGGTGGTTATATTTTGTATACTCCCCAAGTACATAGGATGTGTCACCTTTTTTTTTCTTTTCTTTTTTCTCTTTTTTTTAATAAGGGTAATATTAATACGCGCCAAAAACAGGTGACGCAGCCTATGTACACCGGAAGTATACAACCAAAAACCTAGCTAATCAAAAATCTGTCCAAATAAATTTCAAAAGAGCTGTCGAAAGTCGGATCCGACTCATTGCATCAAAGGAACAATGTCCGGATGAACTGCCCCTTAAGCTTATCCACGCTAAGCTCCTCATTCTCGAAGACTCTGCGGTTCCTCTTCCCCCACAAAATCCAGTAAACTGCCAGGAGTAGAGTCCCATATGCTGCTCCTCCTCCTTCTCTTGTACAGAGACCAGCCCTAGATAACCCAAGATCTTTAATCGATCTAGGCATAACCCAAGATAAGCAAAACAGATTCAGAATGTAGTCCCAGATTTCCTTCGCTACTGGACAGTGAATGATTATGTGATTTACACTTTCTCGGTTTCTCTGTGTCCTTTACACAAGTAACACCAGTTAACATAAATCTTTTTCCTAGCCCCAAGATTATCCCCCATAAGAATGGCTTCATTGGCGACTTCCCACATAAAAAATGCCACTCTAGTCGGAGCCTTAGGTTTCCACAGATTTCCGTGGAAATGAATTCTCATCTTCCATCAAACTATGGTTAAACGACCTGACTGAGAACACGAGAGATGTGTCACCTTTTTTGACGCTCGTTTTTTTTTTTTTTTTGATAAAGGTAAATGAATATATATCAAAGCGTCAAAACAGGTGACGCGTCCTATTTACATAAAAGTATAAAAAGCCAAAAGACTAAATAACGTAAAGGAAAGTTCTGCACAAAATCTACAAAAGAGGAAGACATGGGAGTATGTGAATGCCCAGCCCCTGCACACCACACGAACAGGAGATGATGCAGAGCACTCTTCATATTTGAAATAGATCCTTCCTCATTATCAAAAGCTCTCTGGTTTCTTTCCTTCCAGATTGTCCACCACACCCCCAATGGAGCAACTTCCCACAAAATGTTTCTTTCCTTCCTTCGCCAAAAATACCTCCAGCACCACAACAAATCTTTGGAGACCTCCAAGAGCACCCACTCCACTTTGAACAATCGGAACAAAAGGTTCCACAATTCCCCAACCACCGGGTAATGCAAAACCAAGTGATTTACACTCTCCTCACTCTCCTTGCACAAGAAGCATCTGTTAACATATATCATCCCTCTTTTCCACGGGTTATCCCCGGTTAGAATAGCCTCGTTCGCCATTTCCCAAGCAAAAAAGACTACGCGACTTAGAGCTACCGTCTTCCACACTAACTTCCAAGAAAAAGGTAACCCTTCTCTATCCGACAGTTTGGAATAATATCCTTTCACTGAGAATTTGTTGTCCTTCGACCCTCTCCAAACCACCCTATCAGTCTCGCAACCAACTTTTTGAGCATAAAGAAGCTCAAAAAATCTTGTCACCGAATCCACCTCCCAATCCTGAAAATTTCTTCTAACCGTCAGGTTCCAAGATGACCTCCCTCTAAAGAGAGCACCGAGCTAATCAAATTATTCTCTTCCTTAGACAAGGAGAAGAGCTCTGGAAATGATCTAGATAATACCTCGTCTCCACACCATAAGTCTTTCCAAAATTTCACCGTCGCCCCGTCCCAATCTCAAACGAAATATTCCTACCAAAAGCATTCCAGCCTTTACTAATACCTTTCCACACTCCTGCCCCAAAAGCCTCGGAGACCTCTGCTGGAAACCACAAATGAAGTAGGGCTTCATTAAACAATTTGAGATTTTTAACTCCTAAGCCCCCTTTCCCCATATCAGAACGTACTAAGTCCCAATTAACAAGGTGAAAATTCCGCACTAACGACTGACCTTCCCACAAAAAATCCCTCTCCAACTTCTTTAATCTATTTTGTACCGAAGCTGGAACTACGAAGAGTGAAAGAAAATACGTAGGCAAACTCAAAAGTGTATTTTTCACCAACACCAATCTCCCCCCTTTCGACAAATACTGCTTCTTCCAACCCGCCAAACGACGTTCGAATCTTGCAACCACTGAGTTCCATACATTCTTGTTCTTATACGTGGCTCCAATAGGCAAGCCAAGGTACACGGACGGAAGATAGGCAACCTTGCACCCGAAAAAAGAACTGGAATAATATCACTTTTGGGAATGTTGATGCGCAACCCAAAGGCCGCCTGAAGCAGCACCATCCTAAGATAACCCAATTGGGACTGCTCCGCAGTGCAAAAAACTCGAGTGTTGTCTGCAAAGAGGAGATGAGACACCAAAGTCTCCAAAGAATTGCCCCCACCCACTTTGAACCCACTGATGTAGCCCCCCAAAGCAGCTTTCTCCAGAAGTTTGCTAAGGGCCTCCATGACTATGATGAACAAAAAAAGGGAGAGGGGATCTCCTTGTCTCAAGCCCCTCGAGCTCGGGAAAAAACCTGCGGGTTCTCCATTAACCAACACCGAGAACCTAGCCGAAGATATGCAAAACTGGACCATCTCCTCCACTTGTAACCAAACCCCATCCTTTCCATAAGGTACAACAAAAAACCCCAATTCACATGATCATATGCCTTTTCAATGTCCATTTGCAAAGAATCCCCAGAACACCACTTTTTAACCTAGCATCCACAATTTCATTGGCAATTAAAGATGCATCGTGAATTTGCCTCTCCATAACAAAAGCATGCCGGGAATCGGAGATAATCTTGCCTAACACCTTTCTCAACCTCTGAGACATCACCTTAGAGACGAGCTTGTACACCCCGCCAACTAGACTGATTGGCCTGAAGTCCTTGACGTCACTGGCCGGAGCTTTATCCCCGCTCGAGCTACGCAAAGCTGCCACCACTTCTTCCTCTGAAAAAGCATTCCAGACCATCGGCATCTTCAAAGCTTAGAGATTTGAAACTGAAACCGCCCAGATCAGCTCTCCATTCACTTCTGTCCTTGTACAGATTCTCCACAATGCCTCTCTTTACCTCTTCAGGATCTTGCAGAGTAATACCATCTATGGTGACCTTATGGATCTGGTTTGCTGCAGAATGAACACTCGCCATACGTTGAAAAAATTTAGTATTTTTGTCTCCCTCCCTTGGCCACTGAATACGGGACTTTTGCCTCCAACTAATCTCCTCACTTTTAAGAAGACGTTCCAGCTTTAAAATGAATTCCTCTCTATGACTGACCTCGACCTCATTACTCTCTTCTCCCCCAGTACTTTCGTCTATACTCCTGATCTTCTCTTCCAGTTCTTTGATTTTAAGATCTACCCTTCTGAATACTTCTCTGTTCCATGTTTTTAAATCCTTCTTCAGCGCTTGCTGCTTCTTAGCCACTATGGAACCTCGATCGCCCTCAACATTATACGACTTCCATCTCGCTTTGACCCACTCCACAAATCCCTGCTCTTTAAGCCACATATTCTCAAATCTGAAAGGACTTTTCCTGCTAATCACTTCACCACATTCAAGAAGTAAGGGAACATGGTCAGACACTATTCTGGGGAGGCAGGATTGTCTAGATACACAAAAACTATCTCCCCAATCTGCGGATACGAGGAACCTATCAATCCTAGAGAACTGATGTCTACCCCATTTCTGAACCAAGTGAAGTCTCCCCCTTCCAAAGGCAAGTCCACTAATCCTGCTACATTGAGGAAATCATTAAACTCAATCGCAAACGTGAATGCGATGGCTCCCGACTGCTCATGAGGAAAGCAGACAACATTAAAATCGCCCCCTATGCACCACGGAATATTCCACATCCTCCTAACTGCTTCTAATTCCACCCATAAGTTCCTTCTCTCCACTACTGAAGAGGGACCGTAAACACCAGAAAACAACCAATTTTTATTGGTCTCCTCGAACTTCAGAACACAAGAAACTAAGTAAACACCAATAGTCGCTTCTACCTTCGAGACGAAACTCTGATCCCAATAACAAGAATGCCACCCGCTGTACCCAAAGCCTTTAAACAAGCCCAGTCGACCCATCTATTGTCCCAGACACTATTAACCAATTCCCAATCCATAGCCTCAATTATTTACACTATACTTATTTATCAAAAAAAAGGCCAGTAATACTTGGTCATTATGGGTGAGAGAGAGGCATGGCCTACATAAATAGCTCAAGGAAAGAGAGAAAGAGAGAGAGCGAGATGTACATGGAGAGCAACAATATAAAAGACTCAGAATAGCACACCACCGCCAGAGAAGAATAAGTTCCTTTCCGATCTTTAGGCAATGAGCAGGTAAGGTTCGATTCTCCCGAATCATTTTGCTTTTTCAACTTGGTGTTTACGCCAAGTACACTGACTTATCGCCGAGTTTTCACCAAGTTTCGGCAAGTTGGTGTTAGAACAGTCTCTTGTTGCGGATCGGAACCCTCAAAATCTGAACCAAGTCCCCAAAATTTAGGTGACTCGGGCAAAACTTTAAACCATGAGTGTAGCGGCTGTAGTCCATGAAACAATATACAGAAAGATGCTTTACACAGCTTAACTTTCAAAGATGAAGATATGCATTTAAGATTCAATTTCAGAAAAATGTTCAAATAAATTTTGGTGCTAGCATCCATGTTGCATATCAATATCTCATTAATAAGAATCAAGAATTTCTATGAGACTGGGAATTAGAGAATTGAAGTCTCTCTCAACTAGTGGGACAAAATTTTGCAGTCCTGTCAACTAGCATCACCATCATTACAGACGAGTGTAAGCAAGCATATGTTGCTTAACTTTTGGTAGTTGTCGATGCCTTGGATTGTGGCTCATACATTTGGCTTATGTATATGCGTTGAATGGTTGGTTTTGAGTCTACTCATCCAAAAAACAAGCATTTGGACCCAGTGATTTGGCAAAATGGATTTGGGGTCCAAAAATGTTCATCGCTGCACAACCATCCCTAGCGTCGTATGAAAGAAGTGACCTAGAACTGGAGAGTGCGGGGCAAAGATGCTATGCGGGTTTGGAATCCTCATGTTATTTGTTTACGGGAGACAGGTGGAGAAAGTCGATAACTTATTAGTCACGAGTGTAGGAGGTAATAGATGGACTCACTGGGAGCACTTGAATGCGATGGGGGCTTTCGGTGGGATTTTAGTTATGTGGGACAATAGATGGGTCAACAAAAGGGGGTCTCTTCTTGGCAACTACTTTGTTTCTTGTCATTTCGAAGGGGTAAATGATGGCTTTAATTGGATTTTCACTGGGGTATATGGGTCGTGCGTGAATTCTGTCCGTAGTGGGCTGTGGGATGAGTTGAGGGGTGTGGCCTCTAAGTGGAATTTCCCTTGGTGTATCGGTGGGGACTTCAATGCAATCAGATTTCCTCATGAGCGCACTGGAACCAGAGTTTTTTCTGAGTCTATGTTGGATTTTAATGATCTGATTAATGATTTGGAGCTCGTGGATTTACCTGGTCAAGGAATAGCGAGTTCACGCAGTGCTCGAGAATAGACAGATTCCTTGTTTCTACGGGTTGGATTGAGCATTTTGGTGGAGTTTCGCAGTCTTGCCTTCCCAGGGTGATCTCTGATCATATTCCTCTGCAGCTGGATTGTGGTATCTTAGGTAAAAGAAAATCCCCTTTTTGCTTCGAGATTATGTGGTTTGAAGAGCCGGGGTTTAGGGAGTGTTTGGAAGAGAAGTGGAAATCATTTGCAGTGGATGGTGACCTGTGTTTCAGGTTTGCGTGGAAGTTAAAAAGGCTAAAAGAGGAACTGAAAGTTGGGAATAAAACCATTTTTGGGGATGTTAAGGTTCGTCTGTCTACCCTTTTAGAAGCAGTGAAAGTGTCGCTGTCTGCAGCAGGAAAGGACTTAATAGAATTGCCTTTCTTAGAAGAAGAGGTGCTTGCAGCGGTTAGTGGCTTGAGAGGGGGCAAAGCTCCGGCCCAGATGGATTTCCCATGGCTTTTTTCCAAAACTGCTGGTTGTTGATCAAGGATGAGCTGGTGGAGATTTTCCATTATTTTCATGCCCATAAAAGGTTTGAAAAGAGTTTGAATGCGACTTTTACTGCGTTGATCCCAAAAAGAAAAGGAGCGGAGAACATTAAAGAATTTAGACCCATTAGTTTGGTTGGGGGTGAATACAAGATCATTGCTAAGGTGCTTTCCATTCGGTTGAAAAGGGTGATTGGTAAGGTTATATCCGACTCCCAACATGCCTTTGTGGGAGGTCGACAGATTATCGATGCAGTGCTCATTGCTAATGAGGTTGTTGACTCGAGATCTCATTGTGGGGACACCGGGTTGGTATGCAGGCTGGACATCAAGAAGGCCTATGATCACACGTTAATTGGGGGTTCTTGAACTTTTTATTGCTCAAGATGGGGTTTGGTGATCGTTGGAGGGAATGGATTCTTTTCTGTATTTCTTCGGTCAAATTCTCAGTGCTGGTCAATGGGAGCCGGCTGGGTTTTTTGGCAGTTCGCGTGGTTTACGGCAGGGAGATCCGATGTCGCCTTTTATGTTTATTATTGTTATGGAAGCCCTAAGCAGAATTTTGGATGTTACGGTCTCTAGTGGCCTGTTCCATGGATTTAGTGTGGGGAG
This sequence comes from Codonopsis lanceolata, assembly GCA_013146195.2. NCBI lineage: Eukaryota > Viridiplantae > Streptophyta > Magnoliopsida > Asterales > Campanulaceae > Codonopsis > Codonopsis lanceolata. The sequence goes on from CM028384.1 coordinate 91,477,103, forward strand.
AGCAGGAGGCATGGAGATTCCGATATCCCATCTTTTGTCTGCGGATGATACTCTGGTGTTCTGTGAGGCTGATTGTGACCAATTAGGGTATCTTCGCCTCGAGTTGATATTATTCCAAGGGGCGTCAGGGCTGAAAGTTAGCATTAATAAAAGTGAGCTTTATGCTGTGGGTTGCGTGAATGATATTGATCAGCTTGCTGGATTTCTTGGGTGCAAGGTGGGTACTTTTCCAAACTCTTATTTGGGCCTTCCACTAGGAGCTCCCTCTAACAGCAAGGAAATTTGGAAACCAGTCATTGAGAGGTTTGAACGTAGATTGGCAGGGTGGAAGAAACAGTACATGTCAAAGGGGGGGATGATGACTCTTATTAAAAGTACCCTGTCCAACTTGCCTACATATTTTATGTCTTTGGCTTGCCGGTCGCAGTGGCAAAAAGATTAGAAAAACTGGAAAGAGATTTTTTGTGGGAGGGTCAATTGGAAGAGAGAAAATTCCATCTGATCAAGTGGGAGACAGTATGTTCGAGTTTGAGGTATGGAGGGCTTGGGGTCAAGAATCTTAGGGTCTTTAACACAGCTCTTATGGGGAAATGGCTTTGGCGATATTTTGGCGAGAAAGAGTCTCTTTGGAGGAAGGTAGTGGTAGGAAAATTTGGGGACGACAGTCATAGGTGGTTTCCTAATGAGGTTCACTCATCCTATGGTGTGGGAGTTTGGTAAGGTATTATGAAACGGTGGGAAGTGCTGAAGAGATTTATTTCATTTGATATAGGCAAGCGGGACTCGGTCAGATTTTGGAATGATGAGTGGTGTGGCGAGAGAGGACTGCAGAGAGTTTTCCCTGCTCTCTACAGAATAGCAGTTAATAAAGAAGAGACTGTCAATTCTGTTTTGCACTTCGCTGGGATACTGTGGTATGGACTATGGACTCCCTCTTTTAGAAGGAATGCGCAAGATTAGGAAGTTGACATTTTGGGCCAATTTTTTGAGTTGCTGTATAAGCAAAAGGTGAACAGGAATGTTGAAGATTCTGTGGCTTGGGCAGGAGAAAAAGTGTAGTAAATTCTTTGTCAAGTCCTACCACAGTTTGTTGACGGGGCAGGATTACTTTCTTTGGGGTAGTGTTTGGAAGACTAAAGCTCCTTCTAGGGTGGGTTTCTTTTTTTGGGAAGCTGCAAATGAAGCCATTCTTACGGGTGACAATTTGAGAAGGATGATCTATGTAAATAGGTGTTTCATGTGCAAAAGGGAGGAAGAAAGAGTTAATCACCTTCTGTTACACTGCCAAATGGCCAAGGAAATTTGGAATTTCGTTCTCTGTTTATTCTAGGTGGCATGAGTAAGTCCTCTATGTGTCAAAGAAATGTTGATGAGCTGGGCCTTCTATAAACGGAAGAAGAATCCTTGCAAGCAATTTGCAGGCCTATTTAGAGAGAACGTAAGAGAATATAGATAGGAGCTACGAGAAGCTTAAAGAGAAAACCATCCGGCTTTTGTACTTTTGGTGCCACGATGTGGTCTCGCAGGGGTTAAGCCCCTTTGTAGCGCTTGTGGATAACAGTTATGTTGGGTTGTAGGAATTCATGACCCCAAGGGGTGCGAGAGATGGCAAAGACACTCGGGCAAAAGACCTTGAGGTCCTTGGCTCCAAACCCCATACCAACAACAACAAGGGGTCATACTTACCTATAAAAAAAAGGGTTGTAGGAATTCATGGCTTTTTCCCACTTCAGTAAATAGGACGTGTCACCTTTTTTGGCGCCCCCTATATATACATATACTCTTATCAAAAAAAAAAAGAGATATACTCTTTTTTACCGTTAAAGAACCAATGGAACATCAAGGTGGAAGGAGTTTTAGTGTTTTTCCAGGATGCAAGACAAGGAAAGTTAAAAATTACTGGAAAGTCAAGCTAGGTGAAGAGAGAGTGGGTAATGAGCCATGACTGGTAATGACCTATTTGCCCTTGTCAAAAGCCTCAAGTGGATCACACATGGTCAATTAATGGCATAGAGATGATGGCATCCAACATAGGGACTAATGGCGTGCAAAAAGTGCATTCTTTGGTCAGTAGTGCACTTCCTTAGTACGAGACTGATGCTAGAAAGTCACATGGTACAGGAACTAATGGTGAAGTTAACCCAATTGAATAATGAAACAAGATTAAATTTTGTGCAATCCTTCACAATAGAAACTCAAACAATCAGTCCATCTATAGAGAAAGAGGTAGACAATCACAGATGCCAAGAAATTAGAATCCAGTAACATCTTTTATAATCAGGTTTCAAACGATTGCTTTTGAAATAAAGATGAATAAATAAATGAAGGGACAGCTTATCAAGTACCCACAACCATTCCAGATAGAGAGAAAGGGGCAGGTAACCAGAAATAAACAAATGTAACGATCATTGGGATAGCTGCACTGATCATTGGCCACGGTGGCTTAAGCAGGCTATGAAGCTAGGTGGTGGCTTTAATGGCGGCGATAATTGGTACAGTGCTCGGCCGCACTTCACAACATGGTTGTTTCACTGGTCAGCCCCCCTGATAATATTGCAACGATGACTCTAACTCAAGACTGGTGGTTTGGAAAGCTGATGGAAGTTCACTTCTGGGAAGTGAAAAACGATGGTGAGGAAAGAGAGAGAATGAGATAGTGGAGGGTAGTTACTAACATAAGGGTTCACGAAGGTACACGTGGAAAAAGACCAAAAACAAAGTATCAAAGAAGAAGCAACCTACGGCAGTAGATCGGACAAAACAGCCTTCTGATCCCTAGCAAAGGAAGAATAACACCTTGGTATGTGCTCTTTTTGTAGATCATTGGCTTGAGATCAAGTAATTGACGTGCTCTGCACTATATTTCTTAACATTATCTCATCGTAGTAAATATATTATAAATAATCAAAGATTAAACTTTTGCATAGTCCTTGAATTTGGAGAGCTAGATTAACCAAACACAAAGAAACATACCCACATGTGACACTATTACACAATTCAGTGTAACATAGAGAGCTATTATTATAGAAAGACTTTGAGCTCACAAGTATACTCTTACACAAGTACATGTAACATAGAGAACTAATATTCTAGGGACGCTTTTAAACAAGGATAACAATATGATTTACTTAAACTTGAAAGCTAGTCATTTCCCCTCTTCAAGTACATTCTTATACTCTCCTACATGTTGTTTCTGCCCCATTCTTTCTCAGTCTGGACATCGTATTAATGGTGATAGCATGGATTCATACATATGATCACTGCTCCTAGCTACATGGATGCTACGTCAATGGAGAATCAGAAAGGAAACAAGCGAACAATGTATAAATAAAAAATAAACAATTTAGATTTTTAATTTAATTCCTCGTATATCTATTCCAACCACCCTGAAGTACCTGAGTATGGGCTCAAGAGACAGTCTCCCTTTCATTTGTAATCTACAAAGAAGTTTCATGATTATCAATTCCTTCTGCAGGATAATTTGTGGTAATGTTTGTACCAGTGGCATCATTTCCTCATAAAATGAAATGAAATCCTCTGCTGTGTTTAGCTCCTGGATGTGTTGACAAAGAAAATAAATCAACAAAGGATCTAACAAGAAAGAATTTGGTTATATTAAAGGTGTCCAGCAGAAGTTGGATATCCATTGTCCTTAAATAATAAGAGGCATAGCAGACGACATTTAAAGGGCAATTAATGATCATGGATGGAAGTAGAAGAAAGTCGTAATGCTTCAACATCAGTTTCATAAATCTCAAATGTAACTGCAAAACAAGGTAACAGATTGCCAATCTTGACAAAGATTTGTGATGTGGAAGGAAAACAAGGAAGATTAACGGGATTGGCACTCAATTGATGTTTACTTGTTACATTATGTTGTGTTATAATATAGATAAAATTTGAGTTTTAGCTAATTAACTAGGGAACTATTAGTTGTTTAGGAATTTTTAGACTGATACCTTTATTTGGTTATTTTCATAAGTCGTCATAGTGGACTTAGTGTTTTGAATTACTACCAGAAATATTGATATACTTGACCATCATGAATCAAGCATAAGAATTGTTTTATTTTATTTTATTTTTTCAGATGAAAGAAGAATGTTTTAGAATAAGAAAAGAATATAAAAAAAACCGAAAAAAAGCCATCCGCCAAAACAGAAAGAGAAAAAAGAAGAAAGAAAAATACGTCAAAAAGAGAGAGCCTAGTGCAAAACTGCTCTCCAATCTCTCAATAGTTGCTACGAACACTCCACCAAAAGCTCCAAGTGCTGACGCACAAAGAGAGGCATGAAAAGAATTGAGAATTACTCGAGAAAATATTTGCTTTAAGACCCAAAGCGTCAAACCATTGTAATTGATGTGAAAGATTGTAGAAGCAAGGCTCAACCAGAGTGCATCTACCCTTCATTAGAAGGGCGGCTACTACACCTAGGCTCCAGATTTTAGGCTGGCGCTCCTGTTGATGCTTTCATACCATTAGATACCTTTGTTCACGTAAGATTTACATAGCTTAACCATATCTAGATCATAGTTAATAAAGGTTTAAGGAGAGAAGCGGTCAACTGAAAGGCAAGCAAAGCAACAATTATGAATATATATATATATATATATATATATATATATATATATATATATATATATATATATATTATATGTTATAAATTTTTTCATAAATATTTTTGAAAAAATAAGTAATTCATATAACTTAGTCCATGAAAAGCAACGCAGAGTATCTGTGTTAGGCGTTCAAGAACAATGCTCAACTATATGTTTCTTTTAATCTAAATAAGGCCAGTGCTCTTGCTACTGCTTGCCATCTCAAGAACACCATGTTTTTGATTAGCAGAGAATATCAAACATATTGCCAAGCATGTGTAACCCCTAAAAAGAACATATGATTACACATATATGCCCAGCCCCACGAATCCCAACGATAGAATGACCTTCATCAAAATGTCAGGAAACAACCCTGTTCCAAAATAAGTGTCCCCAGTTGACTTTACAAGGGTTTTAAAAAAATGATTGATCTCATGAGATTTGTCTTTAATGCCCTCAAAGTACTCTTTAGTGCTGTCAAATCAATAGGTTCCATATCTTTTTTCATGTCACAATTAATAAGTTTATTATACACAATTTTCTTAAATAATCTTTCTAACAATAGAAAGAATTTGGAAAGGAGGAGTAATTTATATCATTTACTCATTCAAAGACAGAGTGGATTCTTAATTAATTTCAGTAAGCCTTCCAATTTGGAATTAAGCCTGAAATCATAAATAAAAATAACTAAATAGATCCTATAATATATTGGAATATGAGTCATACTAACAGAAATAATGAGATGTTTTCCATGAAAATTACAAAGATGGAAAAATTGTAAAACTAGAAAGAATTCACTTATCCTTTGTACTGTATTTAGTAAAGAAGATACTCTCTCCTTTCTAGATAAAGAATCCACTATACTACTTTAGGATGTTTCATTTTGATAATCCATTTTAAAAAATGATGGTTACAATTTATACAACATTTCATCTTTACCATCCACATCCACTTGTGTTGTAACTTTGTGCTTAAGTATTTTTGTAATAATGACTAACTTCAATGGCACTAATATATCTCAATAATAATTAGACTTTTCAAATAGGGGGGACTCTTTGAGTGGAAGAGAGAGTATAACATACCCTCCATTGTACGAGGCAATCAAGGAAAAACGAGGATCCCTCCGAGGGCTCTGACTTAGGAGGGTCGAGACTCCGAAAGACATCGATCTCAATTTCCTCAATCCGCTGAGAAAACGTCTTAAACTGCACACAAATTGAATTGCAAACACCATAAGCCAAACAAACAAAACATTTATACATAAATATTAAAAATTGTTCAAAATCAACAACTTCAGCTTGGTTGGCAAATAACTTACCACAAAGCGGCGGCGGCGTCCAGGGGACTTGTTGGTCGCTGCACGGTTGGCTGCCTGCTGGGCAGTCATTGTTTGCTGCATTAGCAGAGCCTGCTGAAACTGCATTTGCTGCATGGCGACAGCCTGCTGCATCACCATGGGCAAGGAAGAAGAACCGAGAGGAGAATTCAAAATAAGAGGCTTTTGAGGTAGTGACTTCGCCATCTCAACGTTCAATGGGCGCCCTAAGACATCTATATTATTTAATGTCAACGCAGCAGTTGCTTCTTCAGGTTTTGAATACTCTATGTAAGCAAAATGCTTTGAGTCTGTGATACTACATTCGACAACTGTACCACAAAAACTGAAAAATTGTTTCAACTGTTCAACTGTAAGAAGTGGACTGAGGTTGCTAACTTGTAAAGTTTTCTTCAACGAATCTGCTTTCCCTTCCTTGTCTGCAGATCCTGGTCAAAAGAATCACGATGAAGGTAAGGAACGTGGCTATAAAAGATTACAAAACAGGAAACAAGGGTATCAAAAAGAACACGTCTAGCACAACTCAGAGCAAAATTAAAAATACACTGACTAATTGAACATGAAGAATCGACAAACAAAGTGTCAGCCAGGATGTTTTATAAAGATGATACCTATCCGTCTCAAACTAAGATACAGTAAGCATGCTATCAATCTAAGTAATAAAAAGAACATATAGTGTATTCTGACAACTGAATACTGATACCACCCAAAACCCTCCCTCTTTTCATCCCTTGAAACCTAAAAACCCCCACCAGTACCACCACTAACAACTTACCTCACGCCTCACGGAAGAAGCGAAAAAAACCGCCACCCCACAACACACACACAGAGAAGGAAAGTATGCATCATATGTGAGCTCCAATTCATTGATCATCACTAGGAAGTTAGATCGGCATCAACATTATGCCATGTTCATCTGAAGCATGAGCAATGATGCCCAAGTCGCTCGCAACCATTCATTCTGATTATAGAAGACTGAATGAGTTTTTTTTTCCTTTTTCTCTCTTTTTATGGATGAGTGGACACTATATAATTTCTTTTGATTGTAAAATAGTTTCAATGCGCATAAAATGTACTCAGATTCAATAATAAAAAATTAACGCAAGGACACAATTCTACAATTGCACATTTTCCCAATATATTATGGAATAATTATGAAAAGTAATTATTATTATTCATGTTTCAAAATTTTATCTTTCGAGTAGTTAAATGTCCTTAAATTTTTAGATGGTTCAAAATAGTAAACTCTTAAGTTGTCACTAATAACATCAAGTATATTGCAAATGAAAATTCCTAATGCTTTTGGTCTTTAAATAATCAATCCATCGAGCAATTATGCTTCTTTCAGTTCAGCTAAGTGACCAGACGAAGACCACAACTAATTCCTACAAAATGAGGAAGGAACTATGGTGTTCCGGAAGACTCTCTAGCAGAGTGAGCTTGTGCCTGAGCAGCAAGGGCTTGAAGGGCTTGAGCTGCTACAATTGCCTGAGCGGCTGCCATTGCGGCGGCAGAAGGTACCATTGGAGCTTGACTCAGGGTGCCCATGGTGGTTGTGGCAGCTAATGCAGTCATCAGCAGATTGTGTGGTGGATGACTGAACTTACAATCGGTCCTTGTACACCGTCCATTCAGATATTCTCAGCAAACTTCCCCAAGAGACGCTCCAATTCCAGGCAAGACTGCCCCTCCTGAGGCACCGGCAACTATGCCTGGAATCATTCCCAGTAGTCCTGGGAATGCCCCTGAAACTGAACCGGAATAATTTGGCATGTTGGGCATGGTCTGGTTAACTAAATTCGGGAAATTGGCTTGCGGAGCCAAACCTAACAGCCCTCCGGTTGGAGGGCCTATGAATAACAACACGGGTCATTAGAAAATGCAGCAAGCAGATAATTTTTCTCAACAACAAAAATTAACAGTTGAATTACCTGCGCTGAAGAAAACTGGAAAGGGGCTACCCATTATGGGCTTCCCATTACACTCAACATCCACCATATAATTCCCTCTCTTTGGAACAACATATGTGACCGTGTAGGTCCCATCTCCCAGATCCTTCACAATACCATCCTGCTCGGATCCACCAACACCCACTCCGGGTGAAACCTTCACCTTAATCTGTGCACCACCACCAGGCACTTTCCTACCATCGGAATCCTTCGTCACCACCACAAACGACGACGGCGCGCACGCAGTGCCACCAGCGGTCCCGGTTCCCGCAGCCGTGCACTTGACATGATCCACCGGGCCCATAGGCTTGTTTGTCAAGTCTTCCTCATCACCCTCGCTATCAGACGAAGCGGCAGGCTGGCGGTTCTTCTCAACGTCCTTAAAAGTAGCCTCGAATGCCGCTTTCGCAGCTGCATCCTTCTCGGCCTCACTCTTAATCTTGGCTTCTTCAGCTTGCTTCATCCATATTGGCTTCACGACAGCCAAGTTACGATCAGCCATGCTATATAAACCCTAAATTGGGCACCGGAAACGGAACAAACCCTACAAATTATCCTGCCACCAAGCAACCAAACAATCAACAAGACTGCAGAAACCCTGCACTGGAAATCGACAATAACCTTCGACGTTGTTAAAAACCCTAAAGCGTTTAGGGTTTTAAGTGTTGCGTTTAGTTGTTCTTAAACCCTAAATTGGAATTAGACGTACTTCGGCGGCGGCGGCGGCGACGAGTTGGGTTTCTGGGGATAATGGTGGGAAAGATATTCCGGGCAAATTTATTAACTACCTTTTCAAACCTACCAAAACTCAAAATTAACTTAATTCTAAACAATTCGCATAACCCTTTTTGAGATACCTATATACATATATAAAAGTAGTGGAGTAAAATTTGAAAAATTCTGGTCAAAAGTTACTTTCAAAATTTAGAAGCACTTCTAATTTATATGTCACTTTTTATATTGGAAATTGAAAATATAAAATATCATTATTATAATTGATTAGATAAATGATTCTAAAATCTCTACACATTCTTATTTAGTATATTAAGAAAAATATGCATAGCAGAAACATGAGTGATAACAAAACCAATTTTTTTGTCAATTTCTTTGCATCAATATCCAGGCTAGGAAAAACAAATATGAAATAAAACAACGATTTTGAAACTAAATTATATACACACACTTTGAAGTAAAACTAATTCACAGCTAATCAATTAATAATAATACCAAGATCAGACATTTTTTTCTCAATTCCATTATAACCAAAGTTATTATTGTAAAAAAATCTATAAATCGAGATATGACCAATTTTTTGAGACAGCTAGCTGCATGTAAAAAAATGAAAACTCGATAATTTATGATTTTTTAATTACTTATTCATGTTTAAAAAATCAGATATAAAAAAATGTTGATGATGAAATTAATCAACATTCAAATCGAATTTGTTTGTTAGTTGAATTAAATCACGAATTAAAATTAATAAACGAGTTTTGAAGTTAAACAGAGTTTTTGAAATATGAACATACCAACAAGTCTCCGGTAAGTCAGTGGTCATAGCTTCCGTTGTCGGACTTTCTTTAGGTGGTAACCTTAAGATTCGTCATCGCTGCAAAAAATGTGTTTTTTTTCTTTCAATGTGCGGTGAAACTAGGGTAAAAGTGTTTTCTTTTCGTTTATATATTTCAACTAAAACAACATGATTTTATGAGTGTTTATCGGGTCGCGGTCCAAAAGTTATTCATAGCACGGTTTAAACCAAATTTTTCGATGTCTATCCATCGATCGTTTGAATTTTTGGTTCATTTTCCTTGACCCATCTCTTACATTTTATTTTCGTTGGTTATATACTATTTTTGACCGTATATCTTTCTGATGCCTCGTAGGATACGAATCGGGTGATGTCAAAATTTTGTTCTTCCTCCTGAGCGGGGCCGGAGGACGAAGCACCGGTATTTCTACGCTTACGGAACATTTTGTTTGATTAAAGATTTAAAACTAAAGTTTTAACAAATAAAACAAATTTTTAAAATTTTAAAATTAAAAATTAATTCTAAGCATGTAAAATTTTTATCTACGTTAAAACTATCTAGCACCCTAGCATGCAAATATTTTACGTAAGAAATTAAAGAGGGTGTTAGTGTTACTTGTTTGCAGCCTAAATTAAGAGAGTGCAGCCGGAGTGTGAGCTTGATCGGCGTCGGCAATGGAGTGTATTCTTCTTCTTCTTCAAAAACTTCACCTTGATGGGGTGCAATGGTGGATGGATGGAGGTAGGGGATGAAGAATGATGAAGGAGGAGAGAGTATCTTGGAGTATGTGTCGGAATTTGAGCCGATCTGCAAGAGTTTGTCGGAATTTGAGAGGAGAGGCTGGCTTTGCTTGGGTGAATTGCAAGTGAAAACCCGCAGCCTTTATATATGAGGGACCTGCGATCGCAAGGTGCAGGCGGTCATTGCATCGATTCCCACGTCGCCGCATTCTTGGGGGTCTTGCGGTCGCAAGGTCCTTCACACCTTGCGTCCGCAAGGTGTCCAGAACTTGTCCTTCTTGTTTTCTTTTCTCAGCCTTTCAACAGTTTTGCAGTTTAGCCCTTTTGTTAACTTCCGTTATGTTTTGTATCTTTCCTGTATGCAAAAACTAAATAAAAATTCTAGACTAAAAATTATTAGTAACATATAAATACAACACTAAGATGTTTTTCTCCCCCAAACTTGAGTTTTGGCATATTTAATTAAAAATTAAATGTCCAAAAATTAAATTTAACGGAGAAAAACATAATTAAACTAACTATAAAGCAAATAACATTCAAAATAGTGGGTTGCCTCCCACTTAGCGCCTTTGTTTAACGTCTTTGGCTCGACCAAACTGCAAGCCTAATCTCGGGGTGGTTCATTGTCAGTCAAACGAATTAACTCAATTGTTCGTTCAACTGACATCGGCTCTAAATATGGCTTGAGTCGGTGTCCACTAACCTTGAAAACTTCATTATTTTTAGGGTTTTGAATATCAACAGCTCCATGAGGATAAATTCGTACAATTATAAAGGGACCAGACCATTTAGATTTCAATTTTCCAGGAAATAACATTAATCTCGAATTAAAAAGTAACACTTTCATATCTGGATGAAACATTTTGTTGGCTAACCCCATGTCATGATATTTCTTGGTCTTTTCTTTATATGTCTTAGCATTTCATACGAATTCAACCTATGTTCTTCTAACTCATTTAACTGAAACAATCTTTCTTCTCCAGCCAATGTTAAATCTAAATTTAACTCTTTAACCGCCCAATAGGCTTTATGTTCAATTTCAACTGGTAAATGGCAAGCTTTGCCATATACCATTATATATGGACTCATTCCTATGGGGGTTTTAAAAGCAGTTCGGTATGCCCATAAAGCATCCTTAAGTTTAGATTCTCAATCTTTACGATTATGCCTAACAGTCTTTTCTAATACTGCTTTTATTTGCCTATTACTAACTTCTACTTGGCCGGATGTTTGAGGATGATAAGGTGTAGCTAACTTGTGAGTTACATCATGCTTTCTAAGAACAATATTCAACAACTTATTGGTAAAATGAGTTCCTTGGTCACTTATTATGGCCTTAGGTACTCCATACCTAGCAAACAAATCTTCTACAAATTTAACTATTATTTTTCCATTTGGATACGTAATCTACATCTACTAAAATATACTCACAATTATTTGACACTAGAAAAGGACCCATGAAATCGATACCCCAAACATCAAAGATTTCAACAACTAAATTAATATGCAAGGGCATTTCATTTCTCTTTCCTATTCCACCTGTTATTTTGACACTTATCACATGTCCTATAAAACAATTCACAATCTCTAAAAACAGTAGGCCAATATAAACTTGATTGCAAAATTTTTCTAGCAGTCTTGTTTCCACTAAAATGACCTCCACAAGAATATCCATGGCAGAATTCTATAATACCTTGTTGGTCTTTTTTCTGGAATACATCTTCTTATTAAATAATCTGAACAAATTTTGTATAGATGTGGTGCTTCCCAAAAATAATTTTTAGTTTCCGCCAAAAATTTCTTCTTTTCATAATGATCAAAATCCGGATTAATGATATCAGACACATAGTAGTTGACAAAATCAGCATACTAAGGGTCAGAATCTTTAATGGCTAAAAGTTGTTCATCAGGAAAATTATCATTTATGGGGACAGGATCATCAAGAAATTGACGTTCAAGCAAGGGTGAAAATTCCAATCTGGACAAATGGTCGGCTACGACATTCTCGGTTCCCTTTTTATCTTTGATTATAATGTCAAATTCTTGTAACAATAACATCCATCTAATTAATATTGGTTTAGCATATTTCTTACTTAACAGATATTTCAATGCAGAATGATCAGAAAAAATTATCACCTTTGATCCTAACAGATATGATCTAAATTTTTATAAAGCATATACTACAGCCAAAAATTCATTTTCAGTAGTTGTATAATTCAATTGGGCATCATTTAGAGTTCTACTAGTATAGTGGATCACATGAGGCTTTCTATCTACCCTTTGTCCTAACACGGCTCCAATCGCAAAGTCTGATGCATCACACATGATTTCAAAAGGAAGTGACCAATCAGGGCCGGATAAAATAGGGGCAGTAGTTAATTTTTCTTTTAATAAATTAAAAGCTTCTAAACATTCTTTATCAAAAATAAATTTTGTATCTTTTGCTAACAAATTACATAGAGGTTTACAGATTTTGGAAAAATCTTTTATAAATCTACGATAAAAACCGGCATGCTCAAGAAAACTTCTAACTCCTTTAACTGAAGTGGGAGGGGGTAGTTGTGAAATAACTTCGATTTTAGCTTTATCAACTTCAATGCCTTTATTTGAAACAACATGCCCTAAGACAATTCCATGTTTGACCATGAAGTGACTTTTCTCCCAACTTAAAGTTAAATTAGTTTCACAGCATCTTTTCAGGACTAATGTAAGGTTTTCTAAACAGTGATCAAAAGAATTTCCAAAAACTGAAAAATCGTCCATGAAAACTTCAACGCATCTTTCAACTAAATCTGAAAATATAGAAATCATGCATCTTTGAAAAGTAGCTGGTGCATTACATAATCCAAAAGGCATTATCCTAAAAGCAAAAGTACCAAAGGGACATGTAAAAGTTGTTTTCTCTTGGTCTTCGGGTGCAACAGGGATCTGATTGTAGCCAAAAAAACCATCAAGAAAGCAATAAAATTCATGACCGGCTAGTCTTTCAAGGAATTGGTCAATAAATGGCAAAGGAAAGTGGTCTTTTCTAGTTGCCGCATTTAATTTCCGCAAATCAATGCACATTCTATAACCAGTTATTGTTCTTGTAGGAACTAATTCATCTTTCTCATTTTTAACAATTGTAATTCCTGACTTTTTAGGAACTACTTGAACAGGACTAACCCATTTACTATCTGATATAGGGTAAATTATACCCGCATCTAAGAGCTTAAGAACTTCTTTTCTTACGGCTTCTTCCATGTGTGGGTTAAGTCTTCTTTGCCTTTCTCTTGAAGGTTTACTACCTTCTTCTAGATGTATTTTATGCATGCACATAGAGGGACTAATGCCTTTTAAATCAGCTAGGGACCATCCTAAAGCTTCTCTATGTGTCCATAAAACTTTTAACAAACTAGCTTCTTGCTCTTCCGTTAAGTCGGCTGCTATAATAACAGGCAAAGTGTTACTTTCCCCTGAAAATGCATATTTTAAATGGGGTGGTAATGGCTTTAATTCTTCGACTTTAGGAGAATTAATGGGTGGCATAAATTCAGAAATTTTCTACCTTAATAGTTTCTTTTATTTTAGCCTCATCATTCTCTACTTTCTTATCTTCTTTAATTTCTTCATCAATATTTTCTATCTCAATTTCTTCAAAGAGAGATTTCAGAATCTCTACTTCATCATCCTTAATTTCATAACTTTCTTCTTTTACTTTTTCAGATTTATCAGAATTATTTTCTGATTCTTTCTTTATTTATTCTTTATCTTTCTTTTTACTAGCTTCTAACTTTTCTCTCTCTAGTCTTTCTTCTTCTTCTATTTCTCTTTCAATCTCCTCAATGTCAATTTTTATGGGAGGGATAGGACTATCATCATAAACTATGAATCTATCTCTCTCATAATCTTCCTCTTCTTCAAAAGTTTCAGTTGATAACTTTTCAATCTCATCTATTGAAAAATAGACACTTATGTCACTAGGTCTATTCATAGCATCAAACACAGAGATTTCAACAGTTTCACCTAGGACCGACATTGTGAGTTTACCATTCTTCACATTAATCATTGTATTGGCAGCAGCCATAAATGGTCTGCCTAACAATATTGGAACTTCATTATTAGTGCAAATTTTCCTTTCCATCTCTAGAACCACAAAGTCAACTGGAATTATTAATTTATCAACATGAACTAGGATGTCTTCCACTATACCCAAAGGATATTTAACTGAACGATCAGCTAATTGTAATTGCATAGTAGTGGGTTTTAGTTCTCCTAACCCTAACTGTTTGTAGACCGCAAAAGGCATCAAATTAATACTTGCTCCTAAATCTAGCATTGCTTTCATCTTTTTAGAGTTTCCCAAGGAAACTTGGATATTAAAGCTACCAGGGTCTTTTAACTTAGGTGGTAATTCGGGTTGTAAAACAGAACTTACGTTTTCAGAAACAATAATCTTTTCATTGTTTTCAAACTTGTGTTTCTTAGAGTGAAGATCTTTGAAAAACTTTGCATAAGCTATAATATTTTTAATAACGTTAACCAAAGGAAGATTAACATTCACTTTTGATAACATATTATAAATTTCCGTAAATTGTTTGTCCATTCGGTTTTTCATAAGTCTTCTTGGAAACGGAATTGGAAGAACATAAGGTGGTGGAGCCACATAAGGTTCCTCTTCTTCTTGATCCACTTCTTTTTCAACTTCTATTGTATTATCTTTATTTTGAACCTCTTTTTCTTGTTCCTTATTTGGAACTTCTACTTCTATTTCTTGATTATTTAATTCATTATTCTCTTTATTACTATCACTATCCTTTTCGGTTTCCTTTTCAGAATTTTCTACTGTAACAGGCACTTTGGAAGAAGGATCAGGATAAGTTACCTCTTCACCTATTACCTTACCGCTTCGCAAGACAGTGATTGACTTGGCTTGCTCAGTTTGACTAGGGAACTTCCCTTCTTCTCTTTTATCTACTTCAGAATTTGCAATGTGCTTCTTTAGATTTTCAATTTCTTCAAGCATGTATTTCATCAATGCTGCTTGACCTTTACTCGCTACCTCTTGTTTGGGAACTTCTTCAATTCTCAACTGATTTTGATTTGGCAACTGTGGAGGTTGTGGTGGTTGAGGTTGGAATTGTTGAGGTTGTAAAGGCTTATTTCCTCCCCAAGAATAGTTAGGATGATTCCTCCAACCAGGATTATAAAATGTTTGAATAGGGATCATTCCTAGGCCTTTGAGGGTACATATTCATAGCATTAGCCTGTTCAGAATACATAACACTTGACGGACAAAAATTAGTAGCATGAGAATATAATCCACATAATGCACATGCTTCTTGAATTTGCCAATTTTCAAATTGAGCTTGTGTATTTGAATTATCTTGTAATTGATATAGGCTTCTATTTTTACCTCTAGCACTTTTCTATTGGGAATTAATGCTTAACATCTCAAATAATTCTTCTAGTGCTTCTGGTGTCATTCTATTAATAGAACCACCAGCTGCACTATCAACCATAGTTTGTAAGCCTGGCGAAAGACCATGATAAAATTGAAGCACTAACACATGTTGAGCCAAATTACGATGAGGACACATAATGAGCAGATTTTTAAATCTATCCCATGACTCATGGAATGTTTCGCCTGGTTCATTTTGGAATGACATGATTTGTTTTCTGTATTCAGTAAGAGATGCATGCTTGTAAAATTTACTCATAAACAAATCATATAATTGAGCCCAAGTATAAACACTATTAGGTGTTAAGTTCATAAACCATCTCTTTGCCAATTCTTTTAATGCACTGGAAAAATACTTCATTTTAATTTGATCTTCAGTTAAACCTCCTAAAGGAAAAGTATTCATCATGTATTTGTATTCTCTTAAGAAACTGACAGGATCTTCATGAGGCATCCCATGAAAAGATGATATGACATTAAAATAATGACCTTTTAACTCAAAATTCCGTACAACATCTGGCAAGACTAAACATGATGTCACAACATTTAATGAAGGTCTACTAAAGTCATTAATAGTTATTTGATTTACCACTACTTCCATATTTCTTCTTGCAGGTTCTTCTTCTCTTTGATTCCGGTTGACTGGGTCAACTGGATTTTCAGGATTACGATTATTGTTATTTTCTTCCATTGGGGGATCAACCAGAGGATCCTCTTGATTCAATTGATCTTGATTATCAAACTCTTGAGCTAGATTTTCAAGGACTTCTTGATTTCTTTTAACAATATTTATATCTTGATTCAAGTCTACCAATTTATGATTCAAAGATCTACGACCGTGCATAAAAATAAATTAAAGCAATTTAAAAACAACTAACAATTAAAAATAAAATAAAATAAAATCTTTTTGTATTTTTATTTTTTTAAACTGAAAATTAAACTAAAAACTAAATTAAATTAAAAACTACGCTACCAACAAACTAACTACGTGAATTAGCTTGTCCCCGGCAACGGCGCCAAAAACTTGATCGATGTTTTAATTAATCTTTTTCCTTGCAAGTGGACAAGACTATTATAGAATAGTATTGGAAGCAAGGGTCGAACCCACAGAGACAAGTGATCACGAACAGTGCAATTTATTGATAGCAAATTATTAATCTAAAGGGGGTTTTTATATTTATTTCTATTATAAACTACTTTTTATAGATGTTTAACTAATTAGCAGTAATAACAGATATGAAGATCGTATGGTGGGTGGCAATCTAGGATTCTGAGTTTCACTTGTATCTCTTTTATGTTCAATTCATAATAATTATCATTCAATGTCTTGGGTTCGTTCACTAAAGATAGATATAGTCTGTTGAACAATTGGTTCAACCTCCATCCCCGCAAAATTCATCCATTCTATATCCTAAGCACAGGAACTGTAAATCTAGCTGTCACCTAGATTTATGATCTATCTGTCACCTAGATCATGTATGAACCTGGTCCTAACTTATCACTCTCGTGCATCGATAGGTCCAATTTATTGTGTTGGTGAGCCAGTGTACGACATATGCATATTGGTCATGCAGTTATCCGCACCTTTAGGCCTTTATTATTTGCGATTACATTCATTTGTTCAAAGCAAAATAATAGAGGGATTGATAAACAACACAATCAACAAGCATTGAATGATCATATATAAGAATTAAAGCATAAATTTGATACAAGTTACCTCCCACCTCCTAGATTATAGATGATTTAGTTCATCATAGACAATGAACAGCACATGGAGATGATCGGATACATGATTTGATCTTCAATACTTGAAATTACAAAATCTAACTATGTTATACAGTCTAAAAACTACCTAAAATCTACTAAAGAGAGCTTCCAGCCGTCTCCTCTCTATTTGGCTCGGCATCTGACTTCAATATATACCCGGGAGTTGTAATCCAATCGAACCACTGTGTGAAAATCCGAAAATCAAGCATTCTGACCACCTTGCTGTTGCAAGGTGTTGGGTACCTTGCGTTCGCAAGGTCTCCAGTGTGTCTGGCCTTTTGGTTTCTTGATTTCTGCCTTATGACCCGTACTGCTTACCTTGCGGTCGCAAGGTCTGAGGCACCTTGCGTCCGCAAGGTCTCCAGATTCTACAGCTTCCGTTCTTTCTTCATTTTTCCTTTTTGGCCCTTCTTGAAATTTGCACTTAAAACCCTGGAGTTTCGCATATTTTCACTAATAACCCTGAAACTTACAAAACTCACCGAAAACATATATTAGTAGCCAAAAGCCTCGTGAAATAGCATAATTTAAGTCATAGAAGCATATAAAATCGACGTATAAAATACATCGATCAGACGTCATAGGCCAAATTCACCGAAGGGATCCAATGGCCACGAATATGTCTTAGTAGTCGTCGATTACTTTACAAAGTGGGTGGAAGCCTCTTCCTATAAAATTCGGAATGCCCGAAAGGTGTCCGAGTTCATCCCGGCCAATATTATATATCGTCATGGGGTGCCTTTCGAGATAATCTCAGACAATGGCTCGTATTTTGAAGGGGACGTGAACCGTCTACTCGACGAGTTCAAAATCCAAATGCATAAATCTTCCCCCAACCGGCCGCAAGCCAATGGTGCCATTGAAGCAGCCAACAAAACGCTTGAAAACATCATTAGAAAGATGGCTAACACAGGAAGAGACTGGCCAGAAAAATTGCCGCTAGCCCTCTCGGGCTATTGCACCTCAGTCCGCACACCCACTGGGGCTACCCCATATTACCTAGCATATGGCATGGAGGCGGTACTGTCAATAGAAGTTGAAATACCATCATTAAGAGTAATGATGGAATCTGACGTAGCAGAGATTGACTGGGTCAAAGGGCGATTCGAAGAATTGACCCTAATCGACGAACGACGCCTACTAGCCATGGAGCATACCCGAGCGTATCAAAGGCGCATAGCCCGGGCCTTCAATAAAAAAGTTAAAGGTCGCGACATCCAAGTCGGAGATCTCGTGCTTCGAGAAAAATCCCCTAGTTATGTTGATACTAGGGTAAAATGGAAGTCTCCATGGATGGGACCATATATTGTCAAGAAGATCCGGTCAGGAGGTGTCGTACTTCTCACAAACCAAGAAGGAGAAGACATTGTTCAGCCCTTTAATCTCGACAAGCTCAAAAGGTATTATGCTTGAGCTAATTTATCCTGCAGTTGCTTCCCTCTCCAGCTCGCTAGGCTGAAAACCCGAAAGGGCGACCTAGGCAAAAATTAAAGAATAAAAAAATAATATATAAAAAATAAAAGAATAAATAAGGGCTCACAAGGTAGAAAACCCGAAAGGGCGGCCTAGGCAAAAATTAGAGCATATAAAAAAAATAAGAGAAAAAGGAGAGGGAAGGCACTATTTGAATCCTCGGCATTCTACCTCCAGTCTTCAAGATACAAGGGGCTCGACTGACAGGATAAAGAAAAACCACGACAGAAAGCTCGCAATAAAACACTAAAATATAAAATTTCCAGGTCCTAAGGTGCAACTTAGAAATAATTGCTGAAGAGATTTAGGTCATACATTAATTGTCTGTACATATCTATCTATTGCCTATATCCCCCCTTGTTTCCCCAGAAAATATCCCTTCTTTTGCAGCTTAAGCCCCAGGGTGGTCCATCAATGTCTGCGGCGTCCGCCCAGCCGGGCCCATATACTCCTCTTGCGAGGCGCAGAAGAAACTCTAGTCTCACCCGCATGTGAGCCTCCATAAGTATCCTCCTCTTCATCATCAGCATCCCCGTTCTCCTATGTAGCTGCATTGCTTGGACCGACTCCATCATTTCTGAAAGTAGTGCCCCATCCAGGCGGAGGAGGAGGGACAACCTCCTCTGGCTCCCACGGGTTATTCTGTCTGCTCGCAATGCTCAGCCGAGGAAGCTCATTGCCGCCAGTTCTGAAAGTCGTGCCCCATCCAGTCGGGGGGGGGGAGCAGCTATTTCCGGTTCCCCCGGGTTGTGCTGCCTACTAGCATTGCTTAATCTGCAGGGTGCATTGCTGGGACCCGCAGTGTTCGGTCCAGGAGCTGTATGGGGACCAAGATTATGTACCCGCCTGAACTCCTCCTGCATGGCCTGAGGGACGACTAGCCCCAAACTGTCAATATCATCGCCTATCTCCATCAGGCGAGCATCAATACCGTTAGAAATATGACGACCCAGAAAATTCCTCAGAAGCATATAATCATAAAATAAATAGGCTACCTCCAGCCTATCAAAGTCCCGTTCCCACATTCTCTGGATAGTGGTACCGAGGCCCTCGTCATTATTATCCGCCTCCAGATACACAGGATGAGTTGGGTCAGGGATCAGCTACTCTCTCCCGAATTGGCGCAAGATCCGGCCAGGTCTATAAAAAGAGGTCCGCTCAATGCCCAACATGTCCACTTGATTATACTCAGCGGAATACATAAGAAAACGCCGGATCTGCCAATGGTGGATCACCCAAACTATATCCATGGAGCCCCTGCGGAAAAAGTCTTCAGCCCAATCAAACTCGGAATAGTTGGTCTGAGGAAAATGGGCACTAAAGCCATAAAGCACTGGGTCATACAGTGCTTCATGCGGTACAGGGGCCATCACCTAGAGAAAATGCTCCTCCAGCCACATATCACATATGGAGCAAAATGGGGCTGCCAGTAGGGAATAATTCATCGCCGCCTGCAAAAGCATTCGGGCCCGCTAGAGTCTCCGTCAGAATCACCGGAACAATATTTAGCCGGCGATCTCGTGCCTGCAATGCTAGGTCAACGACCCGCACATCAACAAATCCGGGTTGGCCCACCAACAAATACCTCCCTACCAGGCAAAGGAAGAGCGCAGACAACCGACGCCGCAAGTAATTTATGTCATCCTCCCTGAATTCTGTGAAGGCTCCAGGAAGGACAGCCAAATAAAAAATTACTCCATAAAAAAAACCTGGAGTGGCCTGGCGAGTAGTGCGAAATAGCTCCCGGATGGCCATGTACGGACGCCTCCTGTGACAAGGCACGACTATCAGACGAGAAGGTGCTACCCCCAGCATTGCACAGAATTCTTCGTAAGTGGGGCACATTTCATTCATACCAAAGTTAAAAAGATGGTCATGAGGAGACCAAAACCTGGAGGCTCCCCTCAGCATGTCCCAGTTTATGATGACATTCCTCCAAGATAACATGCACCTGAATCCAAAAATGTGATCGAACCAATCACGCTCGTCTGACCGCAGAGAGAGGATCCAAAAATCCAAAGCAGTCTCGTAAATTTCTATCTCTAGTGTTGTATGAATTCATGCGACCATTTGTAAAAAGAGATGCAAAGGATTATAAGGCAAAAGAGGCAATGGCTGAGCATAAGAGAGCTTAAAAGGTCGTAAGAGGGAAGGGCTAATGAACTTGTGAAGAGGCAGGCCATTTCCCGTCCGCTTTTATACCGAAGATTCAAGAAACGGACAATTCTGAGCACAGTACGTGAATAGTGCTGAACATGGATTGCACAGAAAAGACCTATGACGCCACTATAAGCCCCTTCTGGTGCCGCGCCAAGAGCCCCATTTGGCCGTGCCAGCTTCCTTCCACTGTTCCCTGGAAACTGCCCGGTATCCTGGTTTTGTCTGGCCCGACCATCGACTGCTGCTGTGTCTGATCACGAGAAACTTGAAGAAGCTAGAAAGAAGGGCTACAAACACTAGCAACGACCATTATATGCCCAGGAAACATGAGAAGGCGGATGCCTCTCCCTCCATGCGTATCACCAGAAAAGCCCGCTCAAGCCCGAATGTGTATTTTTATAAACTTCTTTTTTTAAAAAACAACGTGCCATTAACCTTAGATATTGGTATAACTTTATTTTATGTATGTATTTGAGTCTGCATTTGTAATATTTTTGCATCACATAAAATTATATTGCATTGTATAATAAATGTTTGTACAGGTTTCTTTTGTATATATATAAAAAAACAGAGAAAAAAAGAAACTAATAATCGCAGGTATCCAAGACTAATGTGCTCAGGACGACTGACACCTGTCAAGACCACCACCCATGACCCAAGGACCCCCTATGCCACCAGCTCTATACACTCGACCTCTGCCCTGAGCACGACTCAACCCGATATCTGTGTCATTATCATCACCATCTCGACGCATGGTCTGCCGCACCGTGTCGCTTCCCCTGCAGGAAAATTCCTCAGCTAGCTTTTGATAAAGCTTGCTAATACTGAAGAAACCCCGCAGCAGCTTCTTGTAGGTAGACACGTTCACCTAAAGAAAAAAAGTGAGACAGCAAAAAAAAAATATTAGTCTCCAAAAAATAAACATGGATAAAAAAATGATGGATAAAAAAAATGTGTATATATATGCATGATATTAAAAAAAAAAAAAGGGAAATAAATGTAAAGGTAATGTGTCTACCGAACGGGCCTGCTCCGGGACCCGACGCTCCTCAGGGATCTCGACATCTGGAAGAACCTCCTCTACCATATGACCACCCCACTGATACTGGAAGGTATAAAAGACATCATCAAGCTCAATGAACTCCAGATTCTCGTCAAGAGATAAGGTAGAAAGCCCTGGCCTAGTAGAGGTATCAAAATGACGTCTGGGCGCGGCAAGAGCAGGGAAAGGAGGATGAAGCACTGTCCTCAAGAAATCCTCATACGCCATAATCGGAAAATCTGTCGCTGGCATGAGGAATTTCGACAAGTACTGATACCTGTTCGGCAGCTGGTCGGGCTCTATCACCCAGAAAGAAGGCCGATGAGGCACCACCGGAGGTACTAAAATCGACTGATGCTGGCGATTAACCCGCTCGCCCATGCATAACGAATCCACCATAATGGATACCATCAGTATCCGGCAGCGGATCAATCCCAAGGCAACAGCATAATGCCCCTCCAAGCCCTCCCAGGGAAGGAAGTGCACCGTACCCGGACTCAAGCTAGTGATCCGCTCCTGCACTCGTTCCTTCTTTTTACAACCACCGTCCTGGGTTGGCCGAACCTTGTTCTCATCAATGCACTGGCGCAGATACGACGGCTGGTGGACACGCTGATGGAGACGACCCGACAAGAAATGAAAAAATGAAAAAGCCCAGACCTGCAAAGAAAAATAAGAAAAAAGATAGAGAATAAATTTTATCAGCAATAAAAAAAAGAAATGTATGCTGCAAAAAAAATACTTAATATATATATATATATATATATATACATATATATATATATATATAAAGAGAAAAGCAGCAAAAGCAGGAAAAGACATATACCTCCCACGCCGTGGCAAATCCATTCAAAGTTGGCGAGTCATTCCGACAAGCCCTGTCCATGGAAGCATATAATTCGGCTAGGCCCACCTGCCCCCAATCATAGGAAGGGATCTGCTCAAAATCAGCCAAATAGGCCAGGACGGAAACCCGCAGGGTGGTAGAAGAATTGGCGAAAAGCGACGTGCCAAGAAAGAAAAATAAAAATGCCCTAGCCGCGCGAGTCACAGCGGCCATATCATTTGCCGACACCCGCCCAGCGTTGTCAAGGAGCCAATGTCGCACGCTGCCAATAAAAATCTCGTCCGTCGATTTAAATTCTGGCTCGAAGCCCAGGAGGTCCAGCACCTCCTCTGGACACCGACGGAGAGTATAGTCTGGAGCCAGAGTCTCCCCGATACTGGTAGGAAGGCCAGTAATGGCGGCAAAGTCACAAGGGGTCATGGTTGCCTCCCCCCAGCTAAAATGAAAGGTATGGGTGGTGTCCCACCAGTAGTCCCGTAGCACATCAAAGATGGGCAGGTAGCTCGTGAAGGGACGGAAAGCATGAAGGAAGGCGCTGAAGCCAGAACCCTCCACCAGGACCTGCGCTGCCTCAGGCAACATACGGTAAATGTCCATTACATTGGTACAGGAAGCCCGGACCCTCTGGAATGGCATGCGAAACTAAAAAAAAAGAAGGGGAGAGGTAAGTATACTATCTTTATTTTCCTCGTAAATTAAAAAAAATGAATGAATAAGAATAAATAACAATAATGAATAAGTAAGGAATATTAATGAACATGTTGCATGCATTGTATTTAATAAATCATAAAATTGCAGCATGATAGTCTCCTGTGATACATTTTATAATAATAATATAATATGAAAGAGAACACATAATAATATAAAAGAGAAAAAATAATAATATAATAATTAAAAAAAACAAAAAAATAATTAAAAAAAACGTATTTTAAAAATATATGTTGTATTCTTTTTACATTCTCGCATGATAAATAAAAATGCATTTTTGTGCATCTAAACATGTATTTTAGGCATACAATGAAATGAAAAGAAAAAAAAAGATTATATGTATTGTTTTGCATCTAAATGAGTATTTTTGCATTCTAGGTATCATAAAAGTGTATTTTACATTTTAAAAATATGTACTGCATTTTTGCATTATCGTATGCATAATAGAATAAAAGAGTGCCCATGCATCATGTTAGTAAGCATCCTATAATTTCTCTGCATTGCATTTGCATCAAATAAAGTAATACATGCATCTATCATTTGCATTTATTGTCCAATGAGCTGCATTAGGGGTGCACTAAAAAGAGGATAAAATGCCATTAATCATGAAAATAAATATTCATATGGCATTTACTATGTCTCTGCAGCATAAGCATGCATGAAAAATAAAATTTAGGGCATAAAATATATCTGTTTTGTCATGTATTCATCAGAAAATGTGCCCAAAAATATATTCAAAAAAATTTGAATTGTATTCCGAAAAGTCTGTTTCGTGAACATATAGCATGCAAAAATATGTTTTAGTCTAAAACATGCATCATATAGCTTCAATTGCATTTATAGTATAAATCATGCATAGTAGGGTCAAATAGTGACCATTAGTTCAATCATGCATCGCAAGAATAAATTACGTAAATTTCATGCATCATTACCTGATTGCATCATTTAGGCATAAATAGGACATGCATAAGCATTATTAACAGAGTCAGAAATGCTCCAAAAGTGCCAAGCAGTGCTAAAATATAGCAGATCTGAAGTATATCCAGGTAGATCTAAAAAATAAGAAACTTACAGAAGTAAGTGGAAGATTGGACACATGGGTGTCCCGATCACGAAGGATATTGCCCTAGTCGTCCGTGGAATATCGGTACCTGATCTTATTTCGGATCAAATGAGGAAATTCTTTCCTCATTCCGCCAGATTCTGGGTGCATAGGAGCTTTTCCCTTCCTGGATCGTGAGGAAGAAGCCATTTGCTAGAGAAAACACTTGAGTTGGCGAAAGAAAATTGAGAAAATGAGCAAAAATGAAGAAGAAACTCAAAAGAATAACAATGGCGCCGACGGAGCTACGATGAAGAAGGAAGGAGCAGTAGCTTCCTTCCTTTCCCCCCCGTCACTAATAAGGGGATGAAAAATGAATTTTTCCTTTTCCCCCCTCCAAAGTTTGAAGCTGCGACACTCAAGTCCCCAGGTTCCGAAAATTGCAAAATGGCCCCAGAGCTTAACGAAAAGTTAATGAAAGTAATTTTGTTAACCAAAATTTGACGGCCATCCATCCGAGGGCAAAGGAAAAGCGACATCCCCAGCAGATCAGCCGCAAAATAAGCAGAAAAGCCAAGAAATTCAGATGGCGAAGGTAAGAATTGTGAAAAAAAAGAGAAAAAAAAAGAGAGAAAAGGAAAAAAAGAAGTCCCTAGCTTGAAAAAACAAAAGTGGCAGAAATATTAAAATCAGCTGAATCCGCAGCAGCCACCGAATCATGAAAAAGTAAGAAAGGTAATATATTCTTATCCTACCTTCAAAGAAAGAAAATAAATAAATAAACAAATAAAAGAAAAATCTTTTTCAAGTTTTGCTTTTGAAAAAAAAAGAGCAATATTGAAAAAAGAGAGAGAGAGAGAGAGAAAGAAGAAAGGAAGGGAAAAATATTTTTTTTGTCGTATCCGGCGACATACTTTGATCGGTTGGATACTGTTTTCGGAAAATTTGAAGAAAGCTTTTTTGTCGTGCTTTGCGACAGATTTTGATCGGTTGAGTGCAGTTTTCGGAAAATTTGAAAATTTTCTTATTTGTGTTTGGCGACAAGGTATTGACTAGTTGAGCACAATTTTTGAAAATTTCTCTTAACATATTTCGATAACAGGTATTGACCAGTTGAAATATGGTTTCCGAAAAACTTAAAAATCTTCATACAGTATTTGACAGCCGGTTTTGACCAGTTGAATACGACTTTTCAAAAAACATGAAAATCTTTTTCCCGTTGTGTTCTTTGACGGGTTTTTGACCCGAAGGACATGAAATCCTCGTTGGTTGTTCGACTTGTTTTTGGCCTGAACTACGTTTTGGTCTGAGCTCCTTTATTAAGGGATACGTAGGTAGCCTACACTAGTAGGTCCGACCATTAGAGCATTTTCATTGCATATCTGCTTAAAAACTACGATAACCTGTTATAACTGACTAAATATGTCTAGGCTATGGAGTTTGGTTAGCATGATAAACTGTTGCATTATAACTGTTACATATTGCATTCCTCTCATATTTTAATTGAACGAAATTGGAGAGTCTATTGTTTATCAACGATGTTCGTCTACTCAACAAGCCTCGGGTTACCCGTAGACTCCATCGTTGAGAGGCTTTGTAGACACCCAAATTTCGTACCCCTGATATGTGACTCTAGCATGTGATATCAAGAACTGTTTGAGCTTAACAAATGTCAAGTTACATGAGTCAAAAATGCGAAAGGCAAAGCAAGATGCGCGAAACAGTAAAATGCGAGGGATAAAAGTGACAAATTTGAAAGCCAAATAGTAACTTGGCGCGGCCAAAAGGATCATCTGGCGCCGCGCCAAGGGGAGGTAGGATCTGCGCCAAGCTCCCAAACAATGCCCAAAGAGTTAACACATTGTGCAAATTATCAAGCGCACGGTACAAGCCGATGAAGCACAAGTCCAACTATAAATACAAGTGCCCGGCTACGCTTTTGGGAGACACTTTGGACGAAGGCTTGAAGCCCGAAGAAACTCTGCGTATTTTTAACGCAGTGAGCGAGAGTGATCCCCCCTCTTTTATAAAGCCTTGAAACCCTGCCAAAAAACTCCGCCAAACCAAAAAATCACCGGTTAAAAGTGATCCCTAGCCTTTTAGTTAGGTATCCAACTTACTTCCCCGGCTAAAAAACCATAAAGTAAGCCGTTACTTTGCCCGAGTAAATAGGCCGAAAACACCAACAATAAGTCGTTATTCTGCCCAACCAAAAAGGCCAAAAACACCAAAACCAAGCCGTCATTCTGCCCGAGTGAACGAGCCAAAACCATAAAAAAAAACAAGCAGTCACTCTACTCAAATCACAACAACAACAAAAAGACTCCCACTCCCTGAAGGACAGAGTGATCACACTCTGCTCTAAAAGGTAATAGCCTTCAAGGGCGTTATTTTTTTTTAATATAAAGTTATTTTTTAAATCCGGCCCAATGTAGAAAATATAAGCCGTTGTGTTGCCCGGATTTAGTTAGAAAATACTATGTAAAAGAGCCGTTATAATGACCAAATATTTTTAAATATATATGTAATTATTGTAAGGAGACGGCTGCAAGTCCGTAAACAATGTAGCCGCGGATGTATTTGCTTTTATTTTCCTGTCTTTAAATGCTTTATTTATTTGCTAGATAAATATAACAAAAAACATACTTTAACCAAAAACCGCTTTTGAGACCGAAAGGGCGAGTTGGGTGCCTAGCACCTTCCTAACTCGTAACTTAGTCTCCGAACCCGTTTTATAATATCTGGTTTTTCTTTTTTTGGTTTTGCTTTATTTTTGCCTTAAAATAAAGATGACAACTCTATAAAACATTTTGGATCCAGTGAGGCCTCGCAACACTCCTTTATTGCACTTTTCTGTTTTTCCCTAAAAAAGGAGAATGAGAATGAAAGGGTGATGTATTCCCATATCCTGGTATCCCCTAAACAAGAGATAATTTGATGCGGGAAACCCAAAGCACCCATAATGATCCGAAATAGGCCATAAGACTATTTTTATAAAATCCATAGTGGGGGCGTCGCAACATCCTTTTTTGCACTTTTCCGTTTTCCCCTAAAAAAGGGAAAATGGGAATGAAAGGGTGATGCATTCTCATATCCTGGTATTCCCTAAACAAGAGATAACTTGATGCGGGAAATCCAAAGTTCCCATATTGGATCAAAAATCCACTAAAGTCAACCGAGGCGCATTCCAACGAGCTATTTTAGACAGCACTCATCTCACACTTTTAATTTCGTTCTCCCGTAAATAAGGGATGATGAAATAAGAGCAGTGGTGTCCCGCATCCGCATGTACGCGCACCCCTATCCAAGGGTGCGCGGGGCGCGGGCGCACACGTCGGGCGACCCACATATGGGAGGGCTTATCAAATGTCTTAAGAGATTGGTACCAGATGTTGAAGTGCAAGATGTAATCAGTAGCCAGATGTCTATTTATAAGAGTGCAAGTGGTCTCTTTGCGTTTGATATAGCTAAAAGGCACAGAACAAAAATATCACCAGGTAGTTTACTAGTTTATGACATATTTTTTACATATATTTTTAATGTGAATTCACTAATGACAGTAAACTTTATTTACTAGTTGAGTGGTGGGAGAAGTATGGTGGAGAGACTCCAGCTTTGCAAGCCTTTGCTATCAAAATTCTTAGCCTCACTTGTAGTGCATCGGAATGTGAGAGGAATTGGAGTTTCTTTGAGCACGTAAGTTGTAGTTTGAAACGATATACTTAAATTAAAAATACAAGTTATTTGCATATGCTTATTATTTAAACTACGTGAAAATGGGCAGGTTCATAGCAAGAAGAAAAATTGATTGGCTCAAGCAAATTAAAACGATTTGGTGTTTGTGAAATATAATAGAGCATTGATGCGACGATATATGCTTCGAGAGCGTATTGGCCCAATTTCCATGGTAGACATTGATGATTGTAATGAGTGGTTGGTTGCTGAAGATGGGGAAGTGCATGCAGGTGGTGAAAAAGTGCTCGTTGATGACTTTGGTTGGGAGGTAGTTAGTAGAGCTTGTGGAGCTGAGGAGCCTGCATATGCTACTAGAGACAAGAGAGCATTTTTTACTAGAGCTACTGGATCGAGCCAACGACAAGGGGTGGGAGTGAATCAGATAGGCACTTCAAGTGCGTCGCGCACACACCTTGTAGATGAAGAGGATGAAGAAGAACATGAGCCTATTAACCCCGGCCGTGATGTAGTGGATGATGATGGGTTTGATTCGGGTCTTAATTGAGGATGTTTAATGTGTTGCAGTGTTCCTAGTTGTTACTTGTTTCGTGACTTTATTAGAAGTTTTACTTAATTTGTAATTTCATTTTTTGCTATTAAATTGTAGGTTCGGATGTTGAGAAGTGTTTTTGGATGTTGCCTTGTTATTATATGTGAATTTTAACTTAATTTTATATATTATTTTTCATTTATAAATGTTTTGGATTATGTAAAATTAATCTATATATATATATACATACTATTTTTTCTTAATTTCTCGCCTTGTTCGCCTTCTGGCCTCGCCTCGCCTCGCCTCGAAATTGACCTCTCGCCCGCCCCTCGCCTTCCGCCTTTAATAACTATGGGAGACACTGGAATGGTATCAAACACATGTTTCGTTATTTTCAAGGGACGATCGATTTGAGATTATTTATCCCAAAGGATCAAATGATGAAATAGTTGGTTTTGCAGATGTGGGTTATTTGTATGATCCTCATAAGGCCAGATCACAAACCGACTATGTCTTCACGATGAGTGGTACTGCAATTTCCCGGCGTTCTCAAAAGCAAACGCTAGTTGCTACATCGTCAAATCATGCTGAGATGATCGCACTTCATGAAGCCAGTCGAGAGTGTGTATGGCTTCGATCTATGACTCAGCATATTCAAAATGCTAGTGGACTACCTGTCAACAAAGTCCCAACAATATTATTTGAAGACAATGCTGCATGTGTCGTTCAAAGTAAAAAGGGATACATCAAAAGTGACAGGTCCAAACATATATACTCGAAGCTTTTTTTATACACTCAAGAACTTGAAACGAAGAAAGAGGCCAGCATTCAATATGTTTGATCAAGTGATAATGCTGCAGATTTATTTACGAAGGCACTTCCCACTACAACCTTCACAAAGCATGTTCACAATATTGAGATGCAAAATCTACGAGATTTACAAAGGTAATTTCTCTTTACCCTTGTCAGTTCAAAATATATGACTGTACTCTTTTTCCCTTTCTCATGGTTTTTATCCCACTGGGTTTTTCATTAAAATGTTTTTAACGAGACAACCTACGCACATGATTCAGATTTAAGTTGTGTATTTTTTTCCCTACTTGGTTTTTCAACTTAAAAGTTTTTAACGAGACACACTTAATCAATTTACAATATTATATTCAAGGGAGAGTGTTATCAATGTAAAAGTCAAGGATGAACAATAGCTTATGATGAATAGGTAGAAGAAATTGTGTGCCAAACATTCGATATTTGGCAATTGTATGTTTACTGCTTGGTTATAAATACCGAGCAATCTGAAGTTATCAATTACTCCAAGATACAACTGTGAATAAAAATCTCACTCTTTCTTTAATACATTCATTATCCTCGATTTGGTTACTTTATAGCACCATTGTAATTGTAATATTTCCTTGTACTATATCACCACCAAAAACGAAAAGAATTTTTGTGAGCACCTTATCCTATCGGGGTTAACTTGGTTGTATTGATTAAGACCAAACGACTAGAATATTTTTTCACCGCACTATACCCAGGTACGCCCGAGACGAAAAGGATCCAAAACTACGAAATATCTTTCCCACCGTTATCCCCAGAAACCCGACTCGTCGCCGCCGTCGCCGTCGAACCAACGAAGGTACGTCTAATTCCAATTTAGGGTTTTTTTAACAACGTCAAAGCTTATTGTCGATTTCTAGTGCAGGGTTTCTGCAGTCTTGTTGATTGTTTGATTGCTTGGTGGCAGGATAATTTGTAGGGTTTGTTCCGTTTCCGGTGCCCAATTTAGGGTTTCTATAGTATGGCTGATCGTAACTTGGCTGTCGTGAAGCCAATATGGATGAAGCAAGCTGAAGAAGCCAAGATTAAGAGCGAGGCCGAGAAGGATGCAGCTGCGAAAGCGGCATTCGAGGCTACTTTTAAGGACGTTGAGAAGAACCGCCAGCCTGCCGCTTCGTCTGATAGCGAGGGTGATGAGGAAGACCTGGCAAACAAGCCTATTGGCCCGGTGGATCCTGTCAAGTGCACGGCTGCGGGAACCGGGATCGCTGGTGGCACTGCGTGCGCGCCGTCGTCGTTTGTGGTGGTTACGAAGGATTCCGATGGTAGGAAAGTGCCTGGTGGTGGTGCACAGATTAAGGTGAAGGTTTCACCCGGAGTGGGTGTTGGTGGATCCGAGCAAGATGGTATTGTGAAGGATCTGGGAGATGGGACCTACACGGTCACGTATGTTGTTCCAAAGAGAGGGAATTATATGGTGGATGTTGAGTGTAATGGGAAGCCCATAATGGGTAGCCCCTTTCCAGTTTTCTTCAGCGCAGGTAATTCAACTGTTAATTTTTGTTGTTGAGAAAAATTATCTGCTTACTGCATTTTCTAATGACCCGTGTTGTTATTCATAGGTACTCCAACCGGAGGGCTGTTAGGTTTGGCTCCGCAAGCCAATTTCCCGAATTTAGTTAACCAGACCATGCCCAACATGCCAAATTATTCGGGTTCAGTTTCAGGGGCATTCCCAGGACTACTGGGAATGATTCCAGGCATAGTTGCCGGTGCCTCAGGAGGGGCAGTCTTGCCTGGAATTGGAGCGTCTCTTGGGGAAGTTTGCCGAGAATATCTGAATGGACGGTGTACAAAGACCGATTGTAAGTTCAGTCATCCACCACACAATCTGCTGATGACTGCATTAGCTGCCACAACCACCATGGGCACCCTGAGTCAAGCTCCAATGGCACCTTCTGCCGCCGCAATGGCAGCCGCTCAGGCAATTGTAGCAGCTCAAGCCCTTCAAGCCCACGCTGCTCAGGCACAAGCTCACTCTGCTAGAGAGTCTTCCGGTACACCATAGTTCCTTCCTCATTTTGTAGGAATTAGTTGTGGTCTTCGTCTGGTCACTTAGCTGAACTGAAAGAAGCATAATTGCTTGATGGATTGATTATTTAAAGACCAAAAGCATTAGGAATTTTCATTTGCAATATACTTCATGTTATTAGTGACAACTTAAGAGTTTACTATTTTGAACCATCTAAAAATTTAAGGACATTTAACTACTCGAAAGATAAAATTTTGAAACATGAATAATAATAATTACTTTTCATAATTATTCCATAATATATTGGGAAAATGTGCAATTGTAGAATTGTGTCCTTGGGTTAAATTTTCATTATTGAATCTGAGTACATTTTATGCACATTGAAACTATTTTACTATCAAAAGAAATTATATAACGTCCACTCATCCATAAAAAGAGAAAGAAAAAGGAAAAAAAAAACTTATTCAGTCTTCTATAATCAGAATGAATGGTGGCGAGCGACTTGGGCATCACTGCTCATGCTTCAGATGAACATGGCATAATGTTGATGATGATCTAACTTCCTAGTGACAATCAATGAATTGGAGTTCACATATGATGTATACTTTCCTTCTCTGTGTGTGTGTTGAGGGGTGGCGGTTTTTTTCGCTTCGTCCGTGAGGCGTGAGGTAAGTTGTTAGTGGTGGTACTGGTGGGGGTTTTTAGGTGTACTGGTGAGGGTTTTGGGTGGTATCAGTATTCAGTTGTCAGAATACACTAGCTGTTCTTTTTATTACTTAGATTGATAGCATGCTTGCTGTATCTTAGTTTGAGACGGATAGGTATCATCTTTATAAAACATCCTGGCTGATACTTTGTTTGCCGATTCTTCATGTTCAATTAGTCAGTGTATTTTTTATTTTGATCTGAGTTGTGCTAGACGTGTTCTTTTTGATACCCTTGTTTCCTGTTTTGTAATCTTTTATAGCCACGTTCCTTACCTTCATCGCGATTCTTTTGACCAGGATCTGCAGACAAGGAAGGGAAAGCAGATTCGTTGAAGAAAACTTTACAAGTTAGCAACCTCAGTCCACTTCTTACAGTTGAACAGTTGAAACAATTTTTCAGTTTTTGTGGTACAGTTGTCGAATGTAGTATCACAGACTCAAAGCATTTTGCTTATATAGAGTATTCAAAACCTGAAGAAGCAACTGCTGCGTTGGCATTAAATAATATAGATGTCTTAGGGCGCCCATTGAACGTTGAGATGGCAAAGTCACTACCTCAAAAGCCTCCTATTTTGAATTCTCCTCTTGGTTCATCTTCTTTGCCCATGGTGATGCAGCAGGCTGTCGCTATGCAGCAAATGCAGTTTCAGCAGGCTCTGCTAATGCAGCAAACAATGACTGCCCAGCAGGCAGCCAACCGTGCAGCGACCATGAAAACTGCAACGGACTTAGCAGCAGCTAGAGCTGCAGAAATAAGTAAGAAGTTGAAAGCTGAGGGGATTGGGAACGAGGACGAAGAAATAAATAAAAAGTCCAGGTACTTGTCGTGCACCATGTTATCTATCTCCTTGTATGAAATGAAATATCACCGTGAACCTGGTTGTAATATTCTTCTATTGACATTGATATATAGCTATTAATACATTGCAAACAGTGCAAGATGTGGACTTGCCAGTTATCTAAACATCGAATCCATGGAATCTGTTCAGAACTTTCTATTCACATGAATTAGACAGTGAGACTGATTGGTCTGTTAGGTGATGCTGTAGGTGGTTTCAGATTTTGACTAACTTAGTGTTTGCTGATGGGAAATGGTTTTAATTGTGGGAATATTCTAAACAGGCCTTCTGCACTTAACTATTTCTAGATTAATTGTAGTTACTCGTGCTATTGTATCTGTTCCTAGAGTTTAGATTGTATAGGTGAATTTGTTGTCCCCGTTGTCTTTTTCATAAGTCAGTCTGTCCTTGCAGATCTTGCCTTTTGGACCAAATCCAATGTTTCTTGTCTCATAACTGGCTGAGATAACATTGGACAGCCTCAGAACTGCATGCTATTTCTTGAATGATACCTGTAAACTGGAAAGGCTTGAAACTGTGTCTTGAATAATTAAAGTAAATGAACAGCCTCAGAATTGTTGGTTATCTTCTAAATAATACCAGTGATACTTCAGATAGCCAGCTTAGATAGAATTTTGTCAGAATCTGTTACCGTGTTATCTATTTGATTTGCATGATATAGACCAGGGTATATTTCATGTTTGGAATGTTTGGCAATATGAATATGCCCCAGCAATTGGGATACCTGCCATTGCATTGGCAACATCACTCTAATACGCAAGGCATATCAGCCACCAAGCATTATTCTCTTCAACATATAAAGAAGTGAAACACTAGTGAGTTTTTCGCTTTCTTTCACACTGTGGCACTCTTTTGCTGCATTGATGATTTTTTCATCCTTTTGGGACCATTTTAAGAGGAAGCTTTTGATAGGAAACTCACAAATTGGGATTTAACTTTTTTGCGCATGTTGGAACACTTTTTTTTGGTTCTTAATTGTTTTCAATAGTCTTTTTCCATTCCATAGCTTTAGGTTTCTGCTTTAATTTTTTTCACACTTTGTTGATATGCCTTTTTCATTGGGCGTTGAAATAATGTTTTAGTTATTAACTCCCTTCCCAGTCCTGGTGGGGGTGGAACATCTTGCAATTTGATTTGGTTTTAATTGTGTACAGTCACTTGAGAGCTTTGTAGTTGTGCACCAGCACCTGGGCATGAAGTCATTTTTTCTTGTGCCTTCTGTGGAGGTAGGAGTATGGTCTGTAATGCAAGCTTAATAATACATGGTTTAAAGGCGAAGTTTTGGGTAAGGTTGGCGTTCATTTATTCAGGTGCTACTTAATTGAAAGTGACTTAGAGAGCAAAAATCTGTTGAAATTTGATATCAACATGGTGGAGCAATAGATCTGCATAAAATCACTATCTTAGGTGCTGTTGGACATTTTTGGCACAAGATTACATAACCGCTACAATAGTACAATTTGGTACAAGTGAAGTCTTCTAAGCTAAGTGGAAGTAGAATAGAAAAGGCTTGTTCATTAAAAGTGATACTTTTGCAATTTTAATGTACTTTAAATAGCGTAATGGCATAATGTTTCACAATTACTAAAATCAAGTAAAGAAATAAATGAATTAGAAATAACTATAAATGGAAAAATAAGAAGATCACAACCGATCATTAAAAGCCCATGAAAACAATGGGAAAAGGGAGGGTTGCAATCAAGCTCATTAAATGATAAGAGCAGCTAACTAAAAAAATTACAGATTTCATTTACTTATTTCTTAACAACAAGAAATAAAAACCTTCATTAGGCTTGATTTCTTAACAAGAAGAAATAAAAACTGCATGCACGTCGTAGCCTCGTAGGGGGAGAGAGTTACCCGGAGGGAGTCTATCCTTGCTTGACTTCTCTCGGACAAGATGATTCCTTCAAATCTGAAGCCCGTGCAAAGACAGGAGAGAGAGAGGGGTATCAGAGGATTGAAATGACTGGTTGAGGGGTAGAAAAATGTTGGAGCGGAGGGCCGAGTGTTTGATTGGGTCATTGACCCGATTGATTCATGCTCATCATTGAAGCCAAACTGTTTACTACAGGAGCAATTTAAGACTTGCGCAACTCGTCCGCTTTGTTATTTTTCCTAGTCAACTGGCCGACTTGGCTGAATCACAGAAAACTAACAGAGTTGGGGGGGTCATACACATTTCTATTAACTCACCCCGATTTCTGATTGGAGACCTCAAAAACCACTCAAGAGTCATCTTAATTTCTGCGAGTCAGATGAAGCTTTGCATCCTAATTATATCCTTTAGAGCCCCTCATAACTCTGTTGCCTCTTTTAGATTCAGGTGTGTCACAGTTTGCAACCCCGTTGTAAAGTAGAGTTTTTATCATTATTCTGCTCTTGTTGCTTCTGTGAAAGGCATTGTCGCCTTGTTTTCACCTTTTCAGGGTCATGTGGGGCTCTTAGTGACTCAAGGTTTTGGTGAGTTGAAAGTTTTGCTGTTTTTCAGCTCCCGTAAAAAAAAAAAAAAAGAATACTGGTTGATGTAGAAATTCTTTGTTTGTGCATTCAAGTGTGGTTCATTTACTTGTAATGCCAAACATATAGGATTGACCCAAGCTAACTTCCAAGCGGCAAGCGTGCTTAAAGAACTATCTGAAAACCAATGATCCTTGGTTAATTTGGTAGCCTCACTAGTTACATAGAATTCCACTCAAGTCTTGGGAAGCCACTGTCAAGTGTTGTTGTCTTAGATTGACCCACAGTCATTAGGAGCTCTTTCAGTGATGTGTGGTTCTTGAGTTTAAAGGCAGCATGCCATTGCTCTCATGTCCCGTTCCCTCTTGTTGCACGAGGACCTGTCTTTCTCAGATAGTTTATAATAACAAATGATCCAGGCCCCTCATGAGATTGATGCATTGGACATAGAACCTTGGTGTGGTGCTCTCTTAGCCTATATACAGGCTGCATTTCCCTCCATATCCAATGTGCAATAGGTTACGGCATTACTGCTGTAGTTTTTCAAGCTTCCTAGACTTGCTTATATATCTTCAACGCTTTTACTGTAGTCAGTACAAAACTATAATCAAGTTTTATCTCTGGCACATATGAGGCAAGTTATCCCCCAAAATATAGCTTAAAGTTTGTGGTTTCACCAATCACCATATAACATACTTTTTTGCATTTGATTTCTTCTCTTCTCGTCTGTGCATGTGTTGTGGTGGTTGTTTTTGCCGGGGGGGGGGCATGAAAATGTTGGATATTATATTTTCATTTAAGTTTAATTTGCATAACTCAAGTTGATCTGAGAGCTGATACTGAGCTGTAATTACTCTTGTTTAATGTTTTATGACTAGTAATTCACTCATTTATTCACAAGAGCAACTTCTGATTAATGTTAATGTTCATAGGTCACCATCCCCTATTCCTGCAAGATCAAAGTCAAAGTCCCCTGTCATTTATCAGCGAAGGCGAAGGTCTCGCTCTTTCTCACCTCATTTCCGTCGGGCTAGAGATTATCGGTCCAGGTCTCCAGTAAGATCTCGTCCTTACTCCAGATATGACTATGATAGGCGGTCATATAGGGAGTTTAGGGGTGGCAGTGACAGAAGCAGAAGGCGAGATTCTGGTAGAATCAATGACCGGAATTCGTGGAGAAACAAGAGTAGGAGTGTGAGCCCTCAAAATAGAAAGCTGTATCGTGAAGATTCAGACTCCCCATCACGTCGTCGGGAAAGTCCAAGCCATAGGACAAGGAAATCTTCTCGTGCTCCTTCTAGATCTCCGGAGCATCAGAGGGGAAGTAAGACATCCCCAAGAAGTGATGATGAAAGCAAGCAAAAACTCAGAAGGCGCTCCAGGTCGAGATCTGTGGATGGAAAGCATCGTTCTAATGACAAAGCAGATAACTGTAAGGAAGACAGGTCAAAGCGTCGGGATCACAGGCGGTCCAGGTCAAGATCTGTTGGAGGCAAACATCGGTCAGATGATAAGTTAGACGTGGATAGGGAAGAAAAGTCAAAACACCGGGATCGAAGGCGCTCCAGGTCAGTATCGACCGAAGATAAGCGTTACAGACACAGTACATTGATCTCAAAAGCATCAGGTGAAAGTAAATCAAAACACAGAAGGCGCTCGCGATCTAGAACTCCAGAAGATAAGCACCGGTCAAGTGATAAAAATGATAGGGGCAGGGAAGAAAAATCGAAGCACCATGATAGAAGGCGTTCTCAGTCAGCATC
Source organism: Codonopsis lanceolata (assembly GCA_013146195.2). Classification (NCBI taxonomy): domain Eukaryota; kingdom Viridiplantae; phylum Streptophyta; class Magnoliopsida; order Asterales; family Campanulaceae; genus Codonopsis; species Codonopsis lanceolata. The sequence continues at coordinate 91,514,556 of CM028384.1, forward strand.
TCCTGAGGGTAAACGCTCCAGAAGGAGTCGGAAGTCCACAGAAGGTTCTGATGAAAATAAATCAAATCACCGAAGGCACTCTAGGTCAAAATCAGAAGACCGTAAGCACCGCCTGAAAGATAATGGGGTAGAGGAAATTAAAGATAAAAGAGCTGAGCATCACGATAAAGGGCCTGTCAAATCTGATGATTTTGTTGAGGACCTTGATTCAAATATGAAGGGTTCAAAGGAAGAAAATGATGAGGGGACAACAGTTTCTTTAACAACTGTCTACAAGAGTAAGTCACCAGCTCTGGAAGTTGACGATGTGGAAGGTGATGTGATTAACAGTGAACAGTATTGACAAAACAAAGGGGATTATGAGATAATTGAGGCTATTGATAAGGAACAATACGACAATGAAGGCATATCGATGCGCGATGGAATGTTGACTTTTTATGAGTGCTCTAATGGAGATGAAACAACTAGATAATGCATCAATCAAGGAGCATGTTTTGATCCTCATAGGGCTGAGTTCTTGGATCCTGGAATTATTGCTGCTTCTTGGGAGACGCTTTGCTTTGGGTGCTCAGAATATTTGTGTGTTTTTGGGATCCTTGTAAAGTAAATGGTGCTGGTGTTTGTTTTCTTTTGCAGGTCCAACAGGAACATGATGGCATCACTCTCTCTGTTGAATTTATTTGGTTAAAGTTATTTGAAGACAATCTGAGCCCCGTCTTTGGAGTTTGCCATGCAGTGTTTTTTAACGATTGTCAGCTTGATGTATGTTGAACTCCTTCATTAGGTAGTGAATTTACTAATTGAAGTGTGTTTAAGGATTATATAGCGACTACCATTAATAGTTTCTTCTCGAGTTTTTATTTAATTTCTTGAAAATGTTCTAGTAGGCTTTTTCTAGCCGTTATGACCTTTATGCAGCTTGAGATAGGGTTTTACATATTTTATCATTGTGACATTGTCTGATTAGCTCCACTTGCTGGATATTTGGTGAGAGGGGACATACTTCTTATTGTTTTCATAGAGTCCCTTGTTGAGTCAGTAAAGTCCATCTATACTTTGTTTCATTGTTTTTTTTTTTTTGGGGGTGGGGTGGGGTATATGGTGTAGTCTGTGTAGGATATTTTTTTCCTCTCTTGGTATGTTTAAAAGTACATACCTTTGATTGCATGGTGGACTAGTCACAATCCAAACACATGCAGGTTTTGCGGGCTGGTTCCTTTGGCGCTTTATCAGATCAGCTTTGCAGGGTTTCTTCTTGTCTGATTGTATATAAAGGTATGCAGCTGCAGATTTTCGTAGTTCAGGAGACCCTGCTGTTTACCCTGCCAGCCAAGTCTTGAATTTGGAAGTTCTCTCAATACTGTTTGGATGAAGCATTACTTTGTGAATATTAGCTTGCAATATTTACACTGTTGCTGAAATCTGGGGTCTTACTCTTTGTTTGTCTTTTTCTCTCTTTCACTTGCCTTTCTCTCCTCTTCTTTCTCTTTTCTTTTTGTTTTTCCACTTCTCCTTTGGAATTGTTTGATTAGGTGATCTATTTTAAGGCTGACTTCAACCAGATGTTGCTGAGTTGACTAGCATCATTGGTGTACTGACTTGAGTTTGAGCAGATTGGCTAAATGTGTATACTTAGTGAAATTCGATGTTGTTTGTTGACAGGTAATTCTTTTTATTTTCCTTTTTGAAACCAACAGTATTTTTCTATTTGGAAATTGACATTGGTGCATGGGTGTTGGTTGTAGACTTGCTCATAAATATTAGGTGAATCATCTAGTCTAATTTGCTTTTCCCCCATCTACGAAATGTTCTCTAATTCCCTTATTTACTTGCTTAGCAATATTGGTGCTTACTTCAATCGCCTTGGGGTGATGGGAGTTAAAATATACTCCCTTCATTCCTAAAAAAAAGTTCATGTTTCAAAACGAAGTGTTCACGTTCTAATTTTTCCTTTTTTCAAAGCTACCTTTACCATTTTGCCCTTAATTTTATTCCCTTTTTAATTGATGGGCTATCATTGGAAAATACTGACCATCCTAATATTTATACAAGAGTAGATTATCTTTTCTTGATTTGTGTGCCGGGTCAAACAAGACTCATTCTTAGGCACAGAGGTACTAACATCCACAATTTCTTCCAAAGTTGGTACTTATTGTGTGGGGCCTCGGGCTTGGAAGGTGGGTTGTACATGGAATATTTCTGATTGCTGGGTTCTTTTACCCACAATTTCTAGGATGTTGTTTGTTTCTTGAATAAATGATGGCGTTGTGTTTAACTTGGGTTCTTTTTTGTCTTCTATTAGACATTTTATTAGTTATTACTCCCTCCGTTTCTAAAAAAGAGGTGACGTTTCTTCTTTAGCCCGCGCTAAAAAAAGTTTACTTTTTTAATCTTTTATTTTTAGAAAGTTACTTTATTGTGTTACCCTTAATTTTTCTCGCTATTTCAATGGGGTCCCAATTGCTCATGGCTTTAATGGAAATTACATAACATACCAATATTTATATTAGTCAATTAATTTTAATCTTAATCTATGTGTTGAGTCAATGAACTTGTTTTTAGGAACGAAGGGAGAGCAAGATATTTCTTTAACTATATAGTAGTACGTTGTGTATTTGCCAGTAAACGGTACTTTTTGAATACTCATATTTGCTTGAAGCGTGTAGAGATCGTAACTCAGAGATATTTACTGAAAGCTAGGTCTGACAAACTCATGTAGATTGAAATGAAAGGTCATGGTCTTGCAGTGCAACTAGAGAAATCAATTTACTTATTACCCACTAGCCACCTACTAAATTATTATGTACATGTCGCAAAAGAAATCATATACCATCTCACATTCATGGATGCTCATACTTTTCTTTTGAGAGTTATAAGGTCATGTAATCATTCTTACAGCTAATCATACAATGCTGTAGCTGTTGTTTTGTTTGTTTATGTGGTTTGGTGATGGCATAGAAGAAGCCATGGTTGCTTACTCTGATGCAAGAATGATGACCTATTTTGAAGCCTTATTTCTTTAAGAACTGTGACTTGATCTTAATAGTCGTTGTATCTGAATTTTCCCCTCCAAACCCCCCCCCCTCTCTCTCTCTCTCGTTGATAGGAATGGCTGCAGTCATGGTTGAATAGGAGCTGGATTCTGCTCCTTTACTTCGGATGTGAAGGTGGACTGGACTTGTCTGTTTTTGTTGATTTAACCTCATGTTCTTTGTTATTTTTTTTTTCCTTTCTTCCTCCCCTACTTTGTGCTCCTTAGTTTTTTTTTTTTCCCAAGCATGATCCATCTAGCTGAAGGAGATTGCTAGCCAGTGGAGATTATTGCTATGTTGCTCACTGTAGGTGAACATGGTAGCTGGGTGCAGGTTTTCTGGTGTTGCTTTTGTGCTTCTTCTGGAATAGTTGAGTTTGTTGGAGACGTGGTTGGATATTGGTTAGGTTTTACCACAAATTGTAATACTCTGGCCACCAGCATCACATATGCACTCTCAAGAGAAAAAAAAGGGGTGAGGGTGTAAAATTCTAGATAGTCTTTTGTGGAAAGAAATGTTTTACTAGAAGGAGTAGATAATAATTCTTCAGATTCTGGGTCACTTGAAATGTTAAACATGTTAACTTTCCTTGGGGTATGAAGATGGATATCTGTTAATCTCCTTGTCAAAGTGAACTGAGGTTTTTACTGACGTCACCAGACGACACAGTTTGGTTTGGATATGAAGTTGGGGCTTCAATATTTGATGCTCTGCAGTTAAAGGTTAAGTGTTTTGTCTATACTCAACTACGTAACTACCTAAGGTTATGGTAATAACATTCTGGTGGTACGCTTTCAATTGAGTAATTAATACTCTCAATCATATGATAATTTTTTCTCGTTAATGCAAATATATCTCATGGTTAAAATAAAATTTGGTAAAAAATTAAAAAAAAAAGGAACAACCAATAGGAGTTTTTAAATGAATAATGGGGAACAAATATATTCAAAGCATGTTTAACCCTTAACAAGCTCAAGGGTTGCCCTCCTTCCTTTTGTTTTGTCTTCTCAACTTGTTCATGAATCGACGTGGTTATCATATAGTGTTTGTTTCTGTCAGCAAATCCTTACTTATGTCATACTGGCAGATTTTTTTTTTGTATTTTAAAATTTAAATAATAAACTAATTAAAAGGTTGGAAGATGTACAACAATTGTGGAAGATTAAAGTGTCTTATACGATCCTAGTTTTGTTAAGGTTTAAATCTTAATTTAGTCACCTTATTTTCAGTCAAAAGTCATTAAGCTCATTTTATTTTATTTTTTCTTCAATTTAATCATTCTACTTGGTTTTGATATTCAATAAGGTCACTTGAGTCATTTTTGTTTGTTATGTTGGATGGAAATCATTGAAAAGATCAAAATACCCTTGTTAAATGGAAGAGTTTTACTCTCAATGTTAAAAGTTGAGGGTTCAAACTAAAAAATAAATCTCTCACTGTGACATCAATAAGTCCCAAACAGTGTTGGCATCTCCATTTTCACGTCCAGAAAAAAAAAACCAAGTGCTGCCCAAGCTCTCTCTCTCTTTCACCCTTCACCCATTTCCATCTCTCTGCTCCATCCTGTTCTCACACCGCCCCAGACCTGGCGAATCTCCATTGTTGACCCCTTTCTGAATCCCCACAATCCAGCTCCTTCTCCAAATACCCAAAGCCCGACGATCTTCATCTTCTCCGGCGAATCATCCCCAAGCAGTCCAGACCTGGACCCAATCTCTCTTCCTCAGTTCGCCTCCTTCTCTGGCGAGTTTTCTCCAGCCGCGTTCTCCATCATCGCCTGCCATCCAGTTCAGATTCGACTGCAACCCAATTCATTCCCCTTTTAGTTATTCTTCAATGTTTGCCCCGGCTAAGCAACAAGCCCCACCAAGGCCTCCGATTAAGGCTTGAAGGCATTGTTTGCCAGAAAATCGCGTAAGTCCAGCTCTCCCTCGCGCCTTCGATTAAGGCTTGAAGGCGTTGTTGGAGGCTTTCTTGATTGAAAGGCTGGGATTGAATTAGGGTTTTGGTAGGGTCGGTTGAGGTTGAAGTGGATAATGAAGATGGAGGAACCGGGGCGAGAGTCGGCGTTAGGTTAGCCCAAAACGACGACGTCATGTCGGAGCTCATGAATGCTTCCATCATTGACGCGTTTTCATCCGCCGACCAGAGATTCATCGTTGGTGGTAACCTGTAATCCGTCATTCCATAAACCGGGTATCAGATCAGCAGGTGAGAAGGAGGCAGTGGATGGAAGTGTTTTCCGGTGGGGGGAAAAAAATTAACACGTGGGTCAGTGAGGTGCGGACACTACGATGAGGTTTTTAGAGAGAGAAAGTGTTAGAGAGAGAGAGAGGGGGAGGAGGTGGCTGGTGGGGAGAGAGAGGGGATAGGTGAGGGGAGGGGTAGGGTGGATAATAAGAGGACAGAGATAAATTTGTGTGAAATTTGGATGAAATTTGAGCTGAATTTTAGCGGGTTGGGGTGAGTGAGTTGGACAGAGAAGATGGGTTCCACGAAGGCTATCCGATTTAATCGGGACGTTTAATTGTCTTATAACTGGAAGGGTATTTTTGGATTTTCAGAAATTTTTTAAGGTTTCCAACAAAATAATTGGACGGAGTGATGAACTTGATATTTATGTTCAAGTAGAGTGATTAAATTGAGAAAAAAAAAGTGGAGTGAACTTAACGACCTTTGGCTGAACCAAATTGAAATTTAAACCTTTTTGTTAAACATCCTTTTCAAGACATGTGAGTATGAATGATCCTAAAGCTTATAAAGTTGTATCAACTTACATGCCCATTGGGGTTGGGGGATCGTATACATAATCACAGGAAAGCAAAGAACCACAACCCAAAAAATTGAATTTCAATGTTAAGAAAAACCTAAGATAATCACTTCAAGTCTTCAACTAAAACAAACAAAATATTTTTTCGGTAATAAAGGATCTAAATCACGTGATGTCATCAAATACGTCAATGAGCTTCAACCCGACATACATAATGACAGCTCTTTTATCGTTTTTTAATTTGATTTCTATAATTGTGGCCATAAAAATATTACTAGTCCTAGCCTCTTTAACTCTTAATTCCACTGTGCCGCATGTGGCAATGAGGTCGAAAATAATTTAGCATTTTATTTTTATTCCTTCATTTATTTATTTGTTTTTCATCATCATAGATTTCAAGTCTCAACTGATCAATCCGATGCATAGCGATGTTTTGGAATCAGATGACCACAAGGTCTTTGTGGTATGTAGAGGTGGCAATTTTTCTCCGCGCCCATTTTCTTGCGTCAGGGCATGCGATAAATAATGGGTATGAAAATTTTAAATGGGCGCAAATGGACGTGTCGGCATTAATTATGATTATGAAAATAGGCACCCACTTGGGCACCCATACTAAAACTCATTCACTTTATCTTCTAATTTTGTTTTATCAATTACATACATAATTATAAAATACTTAAGATTAATAATGACGTTTAACATAATTAATATATTTATATTGTACACCCACTCTTCCAACCACCCCCACGACACACACACACACACACACACACACACACACACACACACATATATATATATATATAGTACATCCGTCCTTCCAACCGCTACCGCCACCCCAAAATTGCAAAGCAAAGCATAGAATGTTATTATATGACTCTGTATCCTTAAATGAAACACAACATCACTCCCAAATTGTTCAATTTTTATAACTCTGTAAATATCCGTCCTTGTTACACTGTAAATGGATTCATAACGGTTTTGTGAGCAGTGTGCAATATGCGACATTCTTATTTGCTCGAACTTTCTCATATAGATTTGTACATGTGACTTAGTTAGCTTGTTTAGTTTTTGGTCAGGTTTCCACTCGTGTGTTTGTCTATTGGGTTTCAGCGAAATTAAAAATCTAACCACAAAATAGAAGATTGAATTGCAACAACAAAAATACATTTTTACATACTAATGCATAAAACTATTAGTAAAAATTAAAATGCAATTTCGAAGAAAAGTTATTTTCTTCACAAACTATTACTTCCGTTCTTAATTCATTTGTCACATTTTATTAGATAACTGTTATTTTCCTTTTATTAGTGTCATATGTGTTCAAGAGAAGAGAACATAGAACTCTAATACTAACTACTCCATCTGTTCCACCTAAACATCCACGTTTGAAAAGTTTAATTAATAATAAGATATATTAATATCATTAGAGTTAGTCTTAATTACAAAAATATACTTTAGCACAAGCAATATGTCGGCTTTTTCCAATTATTGTGGTTGTAATTATATATATATATATATATATGGTTAGTTGTAACTTTTGATAATTTTTTGTAAAAAAATTTATTTTTTTGTAATTTATATATTTATTTGATAAGTGCATGTTAATGAGGGACGCCCATGCCCATTTAGTGCTCGCCCATATATGCCCATACTATTAAATGAGCACTTACTTGCCCGCCCATTTACGCCCGCCCATGCCCGCCCATTTGCCACCTCTAGTAGTATGGTATCCATCATGTCGTGACTTGTGAATATAGGAAGACTTTACTTGAAATTTGTAAATAACTGACAAAAAAATCATACATTATATTAATATTTACAATTTAGTAAATTACTATTTTTTTTAAAAACGTGCATCAGGGGTGGTAAAATAGACTATTATCCATTTATCATAACACCCATTTTGTCACCTTTATATCAGGTTAAAGAGTATAATTATTTAAGAATATATGGAATATTAGATTATCTTGATTGAAGTTTTTTTTAATTTATCAAACTGAATATTGCAATTCCACGTAGTACGCATACGTCAACTCATTTATAAGATGGTGGTCCGGTAGTGGTACCATTGTACCAAGTCATCCTACTGTATGACTTGATTATTATGGTTTTGTTTTTCCGTCAAAAGAAAAGTTGACATATATCCACTCATCTATTATAATAGTAGCTACGAGGTATGCATGTGTACACGGACAGAGACAAAAATATTACGGGGTTGACAGTAAAAACTATTTTTTGGGCCAGTAGTTTAAACCAATTTTAAATGATATCTAAGTGATTTACTTGAATCTTGGTGATCACCAAAATCAATAGGTTTTAAATCAGCACTTGTGATTTTGTTCTTTCGTTAATTGTAGAAGAAGTTAACTAGTTTTGTAAAATAAGTGTCAAATTAGCTTTCCAAATTCCAACGTCCACCTAAAATTATCGAAACTCTTATTTAACGGGTAATAGCCAATTAAGTGTGTGACAATTCTACTCAAAATAACTCCACCCTCTTCGGAATACAATTTTACAAACCCCCACAACCCTTCTAGCCCAACTCACTACTCAATTTCATTCATCTCCCATGCCGAATCACTCAACATAAGCCATTTTTGCTATTAACTGAGAGCATAAATCACATCGAGTGTTGTATGAAATTTCTGTATAGGCGTCTATTTACGTTCACATAAGCCCATATTAATTAATGGGTAAAGATGGGTAAGTCCATTTATACTTATGATTTTTCATGCACCCATATCATCTCTAGTGAACGAATTAAATAAGTATATGGTCATGTACACTAAAATTAAGAGACTTAAACCTTTAGTTTAAATTATGTTGTTACTTTTGTGTTGGAGTTGGATCAAATGCTAAAGCGAGTGCGTGTATGTAGTCTTATTAAATTATACCAGATGAGTAAAATCAAATCCAGGAATTGTATGTGTGTATATATATATATATTCGGATCCAAGAGTTGATATGGAGGGAGATTGTTGTATGGTATTGATGGGGAAAGGTTTGATTTGGGAGTGGGAGGTTGAGAAATGAGAATAGTGGGTAAGAATTAATTAAGATGGACACATTAAGGAAGTCAAGGAATCTTAAACTTGAGTCTCACAATTTCTTTCTGATTTTGACATTTAGCCTCATTGTATTTTCATAAAGGAAATACATACTCTATCATTATTATTATGGATCTATATTTCTTAAAAACAACCTACTCCTAATGGACGTTAGGGCATCCATAGTCATGGACATGTGAAAAAGTTTATTCCCACTGCCACGTTATCAGCTTATAAATCTTTTCTTTATAAACCTATTCTCCACAATACATAAACCCATAAAAACTTTATAACATGAACCCACAACTAAATGTTTTATTATTTCCTAATATACATTTATTTTCAAAAATAAATATATCGTTTTAAAACATAAATATTTTTAAAACAAATATAATATGTCCAAAAAATAATTTATATATTTTTAAATTTTATCTTTGAAAAAAATATTTTTATTCATAAATATTTATTAGTAATTCAAAATATCGATGTAGCAATATAGATTTTATTGAATTAAATCAACATAAAATCATACAAATTATAATTAAAGTTGCATAATACAATGAAAAAATTTACAAATCTATTTATAGAAGTAATGTAAGTTTGGAAGAATGAACTGATTTTTTTACAAATCTATTTATAGGAAAATTTATAGGATAAATTTGAAAAAAAAACAAAAAAACGGTAAAAAAAAAAAATGGTGGAAAAAAAGGGTAGGAAAATGAATGAAAGTATAGGAAAGTCAACAATGTAATAAATGAGGTGTTGTTTCAACCGGTTGTAAATTTACAACCGGTTGATTTCATGTCATCATCTCCAATGAAGAGTAAAAATTTCAACCGGTTGATAGTTTAAACAAAAGGTTTACAAAATGCCCACTGGAGCTGCTCTTATCAACTCTATGATTACCAACAACGTTTAAGAACCAAAATGAAATATTTAAATTGAGTCAAGCTTGCTAATCATCAAACGTGTTTGATAATCATAGCAAACTTGCACAAATTATTAAATTTGTGTACGAGATTTCACATAACTCTTATTTTTCATCCCGACCTTAACAATTTCAAGTTTTTTAAAAGTCTGTTATGATGCTTAAGTCGAACAAATTCGATACAAAACATGGTACACGTTGAAATTTAAATTTAATTATCCAACTGGTTTGAAAATTTATTTGTTTTAAATGAATTTTGGTTATCTCACAAAATAATTTTAATAAAATATCTAATCCAACAAGACAAGAATCGAACTCAAATAATTATGTTCGCTCAAATAGGATGGATGAAGGACACGTGTATACTTGTTTAGTGACTAGTGGTAATCCAACCTATAAATAGGCTGATAACTGATAAGATAGAAAGTTGCTGTTGAAGACTGAAGTTGAACCAAAACTAGAGGGATGTGTTGCAGTCACGGATTGATTTCCAGAAGCGACCCTCGCTTTTATCTTCTTCAATCACCCACACCTTCTCTTTCCACGACCCACCCGTTTAAGCCAACTCGTTTCCCTAATCATCAGTTCTCATTCTCCATCAAGACCACCCCAATCGGATCCTTCAAAGCCCGTGCCACTATTAATAATGGTTCCGTCGCTGCCCCAGTACCGGGCGATTTGAGCTTCTACGAGCTTCTCGGTATTTCGGAGACGTTCACCCTTGTCGAAATCAAGCAAGCTTACAAACAGTTGGCGAGAAAGTACCACCCTGACGTGTCGCCTCCTGATCGGGTCCAGGAGTACACGCAGAGGTTTATTCGGGTTCAGGAAGCGTACGAGACGTTGTCGGATCCTCGACGGAGGGCACTGTATGATATAGACATGGCCAAGGGGTTACATCGCGCGTTCTCGGCTAGAAACCGTTACGGCAATAATGAGGTAATTTATTTTCAATTTTGGGGGTTATTGTTAATCTACTTGAATTTGTTTGAATTGGTTGTTGTTTGTTAGAAATTGGAGGTTTAGGTTGATTTGGGGGTTTACTTTTCCTATTGTTTATCTAAGGAATTTAGATCTCAGCTACCGATATCTTCTTGTATGAATTTTTTTATTACTGCTTGATTACATGTGATTTAATCAATTCCAGTGATCATGTTCAACCATAAAAAACTATTCCACATACATATATATATATATATATATATATATATATATATATATATATATATATATATATATATATATATATATATATATTTTACCCTTTCTGTTCCTACATTTGAACACTCCAGTAGCCAGAAAAATATTGACTCGCGCCTTAGCACCACCATCATCTAGTCGATGGACGAGGTCGAGGAGGGCTCCCCCGGGCCCCAGCCTAATTATCTTCTTGCATTTCCAGAGGTTAGATATGTAGTTGTGGAAGTTAACCTCTGCTTGTGTTGATCATAATGGTGTTGTTGTAACTGCAATAAGTGGAGTTGGTTACATTGTGAAATGTGCTCTGCTTGTCCCTCTTTGTTCTTGACTTCTTGTATAATAGACGGTGCCAAGTTGTGGTTGCAAGAAAGAGATTACAGTTCCATTGATATAATTTTGGATTGGAAGCAGGAAATGGAGGTGAAAAGCGAATGGAAAGGCAGATGGCAGTCACAGTTATCGGAGCTCAAAAGAAGAAGCATGTACAAGAACTCCACGGGTGAAAATATGTCATGGGGAGCTCGAATGCGCAGGGAAAGAATGAAGGAAGAATCATGAATAAGGTGTTTATTTTCCTCGTGCGTGTATAGTAACTAGCAAGTATATATCTACGGAAGGAAGAGGGTTTTGAATGCATAGCAGCTTGTGATGAAATGAACGCTTCCAAAACTGAAAGTACTAACTATGTGAAACCTATCAATTATGAATATTGTATGAATGGGCCAACAGAGATTGTGTAAAAAAATCAATCAATGAGAGGAGACCCTGTTACCTTCTTGTTCTTGTTGTCTCTCTGCTTCTTATAACTTGGGTTGGGTTTGATAACTTTGATGACATTCCATGATTAGGTTTCTCCCGTGGTTGTAACTTTGGGTCTACACTCTACATGTTACATCCATCAATTATTTTCTTGGACTAGTTAAGGAATGAAGTTTGTGTTTTGTTCTCTCTCTCTCTCTCTCTTTCATTTTGAAACATCCCATTCCTAGCAAGGAAAATTCAGTTGGCCCCATTTCTTTCTTATCTTTTCTTATCGATTCGAATGGCAGGCAGCAGTTTCAGGATAAGCCATTCTGTATATCACTTTTTATACACTTCATTATTAATTATAATTATTTGTTCCAATCAGTTGATCGACTTTCATATATCTAATTCCAACCTTAAATCACTTTTAAGAGTTATAGTTATATATAATATTTTGGTCACATGTGAAAAAAGAATAGTTTGGTCATCATGGTTTAAAACATATTAATGTGGTCCATCAACTCATTTTTTTGGATTAATTTCCCACCTCCCACCGTTACCATTACACTTTTCGTCCAATATTATTTAAAATACCAAAAATACCCTTATACATATATGATACAATACCAAACATTAATTACATCAAAATAAGGAAACCGAAGAAAACGACGCGCTTGTGCCCAATAACCTGTGCGCGCACACCCAATGTCGTGCACTTGCGCCACCAAAACCTTCCATGTGCGCGTTCGGCAAGAGTTCAGATCTTCTGTATCACTTGTGTGTGCCACTGGTGTACCATTTTTGCTTGGAATCGATCCATCCAATCCAACATATATAAAATGGTGAGCTTAAATTTCCAATTTTCACCCATTTTTATTTTCAATTTTTTTGATTAAAATATACATATGTTATTTACAAGCAGCATTTATATCTCCACCAAACACGTATATTAGCTCGTATGGGCTTATTTTTTTGAGTTCGAGTAATGTGAATGTAGTTGCGTTATAATTTGATAGGGAAAAACTCACCACCCTTGTTGGCCTACTCGGCTCGGAAAGACATTGAAACACCTCCCCTCCTCCCCCCCACCCACCAAAAAAAAAAAGTAATATATTTCAGGTTACGATATAGAAATAATAGAATGTTTGGAATTTTGGAAAAGTTCACAATTTGTGTTGACAAGTTGCTAGGTACCGATCCCGTTTAACCTATTTCTCATCGGTGCCACACTTTTTACGGGGGCACGATTACTGAGGCAATATATATAGTAGTAGTAAGGGAAAAGAGAGAAAGAAAGAAAGGCGGTAAAGATGGTACGGAGTGGTGGATGGCGGCAGACGGAGGTGCTCCCGTCATTTGTTCGATGTAACAAACTATGATTGTCGAGAACGAAGAAGAAAAGAAATATAGTTAGAATTGCTCAACTATATTATTCTTTCACTATTTCTCCCCTAGGCTCCTGCTCTACATTTTGTGCTTGGAAAGAGGCCTATATATTGGGCCATACAAGCCCAAGTAACTGTGTTTGTGGGTAACAGGTTTTAGTGTTGGAATTTGTACTGATCTGAAATTTGAAATTTTAGCTCGGTCGATGCATAATTAGTTATGCACTTAGGCTTCGTTTGGTGCAACATTTTGAAAATACAGTTTTTTCAAAATGCAGCATTTTTAAAACGCAGTATTTTCAAAACGTAGTTTTATTTTTATAAACATGTTTTAAAAATTATTTCAAAACGCTATTTTTCATAAATAGACTAGTTGTAAACGTAACATATTTTTAAAAAGCTACAAATTGGAGCGTTTTAAAACGCTTCACATTTTTAAAACGCTGCATTGAAATACTTTTAAAGAGAAAACACAGCGTTTTTTTCCAGCATTTTGAATGAAATAACTTCTTCAATATAAATGTGGATGATGAGTGTGGAGACATATTATTCGTTATTATTTTTAAAAATCTCTTTCTATTGGTTGTTATCTTTTTTTTTATTATTTTTTTTGTGAAATATTATTTTAGTGGTGGAATGCAGCCACATAAAATTAAATCCACATTTACATTGGAGAGATCTAATTTGATTAAATGTAAATCAAGAGAAAAAAATTTATAGTATAATAATTCAATAAAAATTTGCAAGAATATTTGAATAAGAATAAACAAAAAAAGGGTTTTATAGTATAATAATTTATAGCAAAAATGGTTTATCCTATCAATGAATTGACAAATTTATAGTATACCGCAAGAATATTTACATAAGAGTAAACAAAAATGGTAAGTTAATTGCGTGCTCTTTTGAACGTGCCTTTATAATCCAAAAATCGCTTTTGACCAAACCTTTTATGTAGCAAATTTGTTTGGTTTAGATGTGAATGAAACGAAAGGACTAAAATGAACTTTTTGAAAAAGAGTAAACTTTTTGTACAGAGGGTCGGCTCAAACCTGTAACCCATTTTGATCTAATAGTTTATATTTTATACGTGTATAGATTTTTGGGGGGAAATTCTAGATAAGAGGGGTCGGCTAGTTATTACCCGACCAGTTTTGTCAAGTTTAATATTGAGGTTGTAATGAGTTTTGATCTGTTATCCGTCTCAACCTGATTCAATACACCAGATTGACATGTACATTTAATTGTACGGAAGTTATATACTCTCTCCGTCCCTAAATAATCGTCTGAATTAACCCGGCGCACAGTTTAAGAAAAAGTAATTAACTTGATTATTTATATTGGTTTAATGTGTAGTTTTCTTTAATGTCTATGTATATGTGGCCCATAATTAAAGTGGAGTGAAAAAATAAGGATAAAGTGGTAAAAGTGACCTTTTAAAAAGGTAAGTTTTAAAATGAACAATTATTTTGGGACGGACGAAAAAAGAAAGGAGGACGATAATTTAGGGACGGAGGGAGTAATTAATTGTAAGTGGTAAGGATATGATTTTGCTTTAGATAGAGGCGTATAGCACTACACAATCTCACAATCTATTTTGGCTTTGGATACGACCGACACCGTACGTAGTGAGTTTCTGAAAAAAAAACAAAACCAGACTGAGTTAAGGGTCTGAGGCGGTGTACTCCATTATTGAATCCCATCGAAGTGAACAGTTGGAAGTTAAGTTAGAAGTTAGAACATACAAAATTACAAATTGAATTAGTAACGTTGATGAGCCAATCGACAAATCAATAAGAAATTACTAACGTTTGTAAAGATTAAACTGTCCCTATTCAAATATTAATGAGGTGTCTTGATATTCTTGTTTAAAGATCCAAACACAAGTTTCAGAGTTAATAAATATAAGTAGAATTGGAAAGAATAAGAGAAAAAATTCCTTAAAAATTACAAAGTATCATCTATTTTGAAACAAAAAAACTCTTCCAAAACAACATATATTTTGGAAGGAAGGGAGTAAGAAATTATGGTTCGTCTAGCTACCACTTGTCTTTTAATACTCCTTCCCACCCAAAAACTTTTTTTTTTTTCGTTTGTCCTAACCAAATTGTCATGTTTGTAACTGTTTTTTTAAACAATATTTTTATTATTTTATTCTTATATTTTTTTCTTCATATTTAAATTATGGGTCATGTGCTCATAAACTATATAGAAAATTATACATTATATCAATATTGATAATGAAGTAATTGTTTTTTTATCCATGTATCATGTCAAATATGACAATAATTTTAAAACGAAGGAAGTATTATAATTCTAGTGGTTTAGTCAATTGGTTTTATAATTTTGAAACTTTGTATTCCGTTAGGTTTATAATTTTAAATTTTAAATAAAACCACTAAATTATGAAACCAGAAGCATTTAATCTTTTACCCCGTCATATGGAAAAGAGAAAATAGAAGGCTATCAAAAGCAGAATTCCTTAGCCTCAAACCTAATATCGTTTGGGATACAACGTGGAAGTGTAAGGGTAAAATAAGCATTATCTATTTTGGTTTTGTTTCTCCTTTCTTGGTCTCTAAGTTTAGACATTTTTAGAAACAAAATCTTTAATTAGATTTTGGTTTTTCTTGGTCCTAAAGTTAGGAGTCATTTTTGAAAACAAAATATTTCTAAAGATTTTTGGTTGCATTTTTGGAAACAAAATATGCCTAAAGATTTTTTGTTTTCTTGGTCCTAAAGTTTATGAGTTATTTTGGAAACAAAATCTATGCAAAAATCCTTCATAAACCGTGTCTCTAGAGTCCTTCTCCATATGGTAATAAAATCTAGGATTTATGGTAAGTGTATTTAGTTCTTAACTCTAATCCTCTTCCTTGTTGGAGTTTGCTTCCTTTTTTGTAGGTCTTCTTCACGTATAAATAAAGGACCTAGGTTGAGGCTGAAGACATACAGATATAGAGAGAATTCAGAACATATCAGAGCAGCAAATTCAGATTTTCAGAAGTTCAGAAGTTCAGAATTCCAGAATTATGCAGAATTTGAATGTAGCTTCCAATGCAGCTCCATCAGAAGCTACATTGAAAACTGCTGGAATTGTTTTGTCTTCCTATCTAATTTTAGGAAGCTGTTTGTTTCTTCCCACGTTTTCTTTATCTGTTTTTCTGTGGGATTTTGCTCTCCAAGACTTGTTGTCTTGTGAGAGTATTTGTTTGGTGATTTCACATTCTTTTTGTAAAACAATTTATCTTTTTAGTGAAATCTTTTTGGCCATGAGGCTAGATCTACAAGCATTGGCTTGTAGATTGTTTGGTAAACCTTTGTGTTTTAATTTGATGCTTTATAATCAAGTCTTCCGCTGTTTTAGATTTCTGACCATTGTGACTTCTATTGTAGCTTCTTCAAAAGCTATATTGGAAACTAGGGGTGTGCAGAAATTTTTCGGAACCGGACCGGACCAGTCAAAAATGGACCGGACCAATACTTTGGATTGGTCCTGGATCTGAATTTTCACAGAACCGGAGAATTGGGTAGGTCCACGGTTCCAGAAACCAAAAACGCAGAACCGGACCGAACCGAACCAATGTATATTTATTATTAATATATATATATATATACACTAAATTAGTAACCCTAAAACTAAATCTATTTGTGAAACAGAAACATACCCTCTTCTCGGCTCTCGGCCTCTCTCGATAGTCTGAAACTGAATCTCTCTTCTCGCTATTCCTTCTTATTACCTCCGAAGTCCGACCTCCGTGATTCTCCGTCCGTCCGTCCGGCGTCCAGCGTCCGCCATTAACGCCCTCCGCCAGCGTCCATGTACGGTACATGTCTCTCCTTTCTTCTTTATCTCTCTCAATTCTCAAACCCTAGATCTCTAAAAGTCTGAAACTGAACCTGTACTTGCTTCAGGCCTTCAGTCACTTGGTCTTGTTTCTTAACTTGTAATACATTTTGTCATTTACTGATCTACTCTGTAGCCTCTAGATCAAAAACAGACATCAGTTATCTAATACCCATCCCCTACCTTTTTATCTTCAGTATAGGGACTAGGGAGGGACTAATATGCAAGCTTCTTTTCTTAGGTTGTGGCCTGTGGGCGCCGGCGGCGGTGCTGGTTCCCCTTTTTCATTTTTCTAAGTATTTCGTATTTCATGCCTGAACAAAAGCAGTTGTAGTCACTAATTTTCAGGTGGCCCTACAACCCAATTGAGAATTGAGAATTAAGTCAGGCATACACATTTAAAACGGCCATGAAACATTAACATTATTGGTGGTTATAATGGTAGGGAACCTTTGGACAAAATTTTGTCATTATTTTCAATAAACATGCCCTTAATCGATTATTTACAATAGTTTTGGTCTTCCTCTTCCATGATGTATTTCCAAATTTCAAATGAGACCCATCTTTACTCACACAGTATTGCCCCAAAGAAATTTATACTTGGTTAGAGTTGAAAACCGGAACTTCCTTGGTTTCTATTTTTGTTTGTCTAAAATAATAATATTCCTATTTCTAAGTTTTAATGTATAAACTTGAATTATTTTTTAATTATTATCTTTCTTTTTACAAACCTGATTTTTCTACTATATGTCACACATACACACAAAAAAGTTATCATGCCAGTGTAATTTTAGACACGTGGCTACAAAATCCAGGATAATGAGACTTGGCTAAATGTCATTTGTTTTCCACATTCCACTAAGACTATAGCAGAATGTGATGATGTAGATTATGAGCTTCGATCAGACAATAAGGATTGAGGAATTACACTTTAGTTTTACGAGAGAGAATTTGGTGTTACCTACCTACACTGATTTTGCAGCAAGGTCTTTGTTTGGTTTTGATGGAGCTAAAACCAGCAAGACACTCATTTGATAAAATAAAGGTCCATCTTTATTTCTTTCAGAATATATAAGAAATTATTGGGAGGATTTATATCAATTGCTAATGACCTGTATACGTGTCAAAATGTAACCAGAGCATGTCCTTTTAGTGTATTTATAGATTATAGAATGTTTAGCTTGGTTGCCCTCACCTCTTTCATTAGCGTTGATTTGAAGATTGTTAAATTTGGATCTTTTCAAAGTTCAATATAATCATCAATGCAAACGAATTGAATGTCTAATCTGAAAGGGGGGGGGGATTAGAAAAAGTGAGAATGAGATTTGTTATCTGATACTCTGTGGTGAAATGAATTGAGGTAACGTGTTTCTTAGTTTGTTTTTCTCCAAAATCAACTGTCTCGCTGAACATCCTTAATATGAAGAAAAAAAAGAGGATATATTTTATATTAGAGGAAGTACTCTTACAGTTTGATTGAAAAGAATTGCATTTGTCAATGAGCTGAGGCTATATGAGTTAAACAGAGTAAGCAGGTTGGGAAGCTAATGACTTCGTCTAGGATAAATTACCTTAAAAGTATCACTTTTTCATCTATTTAATCTGGTAAGGAAATGTTATTTGGAGAAGTTCATGTGTTGAGTTATGTTTCGTCCTTTGCCTGTTCTCATTGCAGATAAGGTGGAAACTGTTCATATGAAGTGTGAAAATTGAGAAGCCGTATTTTTTCTTCTTATTTCTCTCTCATTTTTTAAATTAATTTTTTCTTCTTTTAAATTCTGTACTGGATAATAGGGGATAGGTTGGATGATTTTCCCATGATTGTGCCAAAGTTGGCATAACTTGGAGTTCTGTAAACTTGCTGCTAAATAACTTGAGCCAAGCAAGGATAGTAGCATGGCTTAAGACTGATGCCACTCATGACTCATATGAGTCAACATTATGTGATCAACTTGACCCTTAAAAATGTGAAATGGTCTTGTGGTGGTTGTCAAAGCTCACTATAATACTATTGTGTAATTGTACAAAATAAGCACAATAAGGGAATTGGGAAATTTTGAACACATGCCTTTATGATCCCATTTAGAGACCTTGCCTGATAGCCAAATCACAGATACCTCTTGTTTTTGCAAATTATGTTCTCAGCTATCTAACTTTGATTTTAGAATGTGAAGTTTGGTGACTAAGACAGCAAAAACACCTTGGAGTTATGGAAATGAGGGGGGTTTCCTTGGTCAATTTCTCAAACTCATAGAATAGGGCAGTTTCTTGTCCTGTAAATGTTCCAATGTTGGCTAGCACTTGATTGTCCTCCACAAGTTCCATCACTGCAGTAGATATTAAATCTTTGTTTAAACTTTAATCCAGGCTAGGATCTGGTAAGTTAGATGATTATACTTTTGATATAACTAATACAGCCATGAACTATTTTGATCCATCCAAATTCTTCGATCTATTTTGTTATTTCTTACTTTTGTTAATCTATTTTGCAGGCAAGGAATTGCTTGGTTGGGGATGGAGAATTGGAGACTAAGGAGATTTCGATTTACACTCCTTTGGTGCTCTCAATAGATTGTTTTGCACTCTTTTGTTATTTTACATTTCTAGCATCAACACTCAAAACACTTATTAAGCTAACACTTTTTAGTTATTTTTTTCTCTATTTCGTTTGTACTATTTTGTTATTTTGTTTCGACTGGTTTGTTATGTTTATGAGTCTATGATTTCGACATTTTTAATTGTTGAATGTAATTTTATTGAAGGTTTTTTAATCTATTTATGAAGTTTAAATCTTTTAGATATTATTATGTATTTGTATTAAACAGGTAAAAAATAAATAACTATTGTATTGGTCCGGTCCTGGTTCTCATACGTCTTCAATTGGTTCTGGACCGGACCAATGTATTGGTTCTGGACCGGACCAATGTATTGGTTCTCAGACATATTGGGTTGGTCCCGGTTCTATATTTTTTGAGAACCGGACTATTGGTCTGGTCCTGGTTCTCTCATTTTTTCCAAAAAAATGGACCGACTGCATTGGCAAATTAAAGAATCCTAGCTACTATTGTTCCAACAATTGGTATCAGAGTCTTCTCTTGACATCACTAAGAGTTGATTCTGGTTGTAGCCGTGATGGATTCTCAGTATGAGAATGTTGTTCGTCCTTCAACTTTGACTAATGCATATTATTCTATTTTGAAAGTAAAGATGCGTATCTTCATCAAATCAATTGGTGAGAGAGCGTGGCTTGCTGTTCTAAATGGTTGGAGTCCTCCTAAAACAACTGATACTAATGGTGATGTTAAGATCACTAAAGAATCTGATTGGTCTAATGAAGATAGGAATAATGCTTCTTTCAATTCTAAAGCCTTGTCTGCCATATACAAAGCCTTAGATGCCAACACCTTTAGGGTTATAGCCAATTATGAGTCTGCTAAAGATGTATGAGAGACCCTTCCGACCCTGTGTGAAGGACCTGCCAGCGTTCGTGCTTCTAAGCTAAGGTTGCTTACCACACAGTTTGAAAACACAAGAATAAATGAATCTGAGGATATCATGTCATATTATGGTAGGCTACTTGATATGTCTAACTCTGCTTTAGCTTTAGGTGATCCCATTACCAATGATCGTCTTGTTAGCAAGATGATGCGAACTTTACCTGAAAGGTTTAATGTGAAAATTTGTGCTATTGAGGAAGCACATGATATTAACAAAATTAGTTTTGAAAGACTAGTTGGTATTCTTCAAAATTTTGAGTTAAATCTCAATGAGAAAATTAAGAACAAAGACAAATGTGCATCATCTTCTACTCCTTCTGAGTAAAGTATTGCTTTTCCTTCTGTTGTTGATATCTCTTCTGAATTGATTGAATTGTATAAGGACATTGAGGAATCTGATTTTGGTGAAGAGTCAATGGATTTTTTTACAACAAAGTTTAAAAATATTTTGAAAGCAAAGGGGCAAAACAGATCTC
Organism: Codonopsis lanceolata; assembly: GCA_013146195.2. NCBI lineage: Eukaryota > Viridiplantae > Streptophyta > Magnoliopsida > Asterales > Campanulaceae > Codonopsis > Codonopsis lanceolata. Next base: position 91,535,482 of record CM028384.1, read on the forward strand.
CATCTTCTATCACATAAACAATTTTCAAAACTGAGCCTAGCAAATTTCCTCCCAAAGAAAGTTCTTTTCAAACCCCTGAAAAATCTTTTACCAATCATTTTGCTAAACAGCCTAGATCTAGAAGTAAAAATATTGATTTTATTCAATGTAGGGCTTGTCAAGGGTTTAGGCATTATGCTAATCAATGTGCTAATACTTTGAGAAAGAAGGGTTTGAATTTTTCTGCTACTTTGAGTGATAGTGATGATGAAGATCCAGGTGATCTCATCACTCTCACTGCTATACACAACTCTTCATCTGATTTTGCAGGATTTTCAGCCAATGTACCTCCGAATGTAGCTTCTTCAGAAACTACATCAGAAGCTACATTGACGTAAGCCGGATGATTTTTGTCGCTTTTAACTCCTCCGTCACGTAAGATGATGGAGAATCGAATCGACTGAAACTTACAAAGAGTTGTACAAGGATTGACAGAAAATGGCTTATCAAGTTACATTGCTTGGGAAGACAAATGATTTGCTAAAAAAGGTAAATAAAGATCAGGAGTAATGTATCACAAGGCTGGAATGTTTGCTGACCAAGAAGGATGTGGAGATTGAAGATCTGAAAGAAGAACTCATTAAAGCCAATGAAACCTTGGAAAAATGGAATTCAAGCCAACACAAAATGGATGATATGTTGAATTCTGGTAATTCTGGTAAGTTTGGTATTGGATTCAGGCCCAAGACGTTTGTGAAAGAAGATGAAGGTATGTCTACTGAACCAAAACATCCCACACAAAATTTTCAAAATCCAAACTTCTTTGAAAAACCCAAAACAAAAAAGAAAAATTTTGTGTGTCACAAGCCAGGTCATATTCAACCATTTTGCTTCCTTAAAAAGGTTGTCTATAAGGAAGAGGGTAGGCAAACTTACCTAGTTCGTAACTAAGTGCAACATCAGAAGCAACATATGCCAAAAACCTTTAAAAAAATGTGGGTTCCCAAAGGTAGTTACAGGAATGCAAGATCCAAGTACTGTGAGATCTTTGATATATGTCTTGGTGCTAAGTGGTCCGATGATGAATCTTCTCCCACTATAACTAATCTTGCCCACAAAACCATTGAGAATGATGTTTCAGGTTTGCTTGATTTTGGAGATCATGACTTATCTGCACAATCTTCAGAACCTGCACCTGCACTAGAACATACAGAATCTGAAAGTCCTGGAAGTTCAGAGAATGTGACTCAGGATGTTGTGATTTTTTTTAATTCTCTCTCTCTCTCTCTCCCAGTTCTTGAGTATGTTTGAAGTCCACAAAGGAGAGAGCTACCTTTAAAATCAAGGGTTATAGCAATTTATTTTGGTACTATGGAACTTAGGTTCTTATAGGTTGATCTAAAGAAAATTAAATACCCTTGAAAGAAAAAGTGTGAAAGCTACCTAACGGAAAAGAGCTACCTATGAACAAGGTTTGTGGCAATTTTCTTTTGGGACTATGAATCCTTGGATTTCATGGGTTGATCAAAAACAAAGTGGTTTCCCTTGGTAAATAGTGTGAAAGGTTCTAAGTGGCATGTTTTTATAGCTTGAAATAAAGTAGAGCTATATTCCTAGGGAAATAAAGTATCTATGGATTTTTGTTATGAAAAATTTATGATCTTGGAGAGAAATCTGATTAAGAAAACAAAAGATGCAAAAAGTGCACAAATTTTATTATTGATGAATGCTTTTCCCAATGCAGCTACATTAGGAACTACATCCTTTGATCTGGTCTTTATCACTTGTGTGTGGTTGCATTTTTTCTTCTTTTGCCTAGCTTTTAGTTATCATGTTTTTAGGCATAAAATTTTAGGACATGCATTGTTGGTAAGGATATCAGCTTGGTGAAATTTTGTCCTAAAATAAACTGTGCAAATCTATTTCCAAAAATTTTCATGTTGAAAAATATTTAGTGGATGTCTAATTTTTGTGTGGAACTTAGAGGTATTGAATCTGGATATGATGTGCTCTGTTATTGCTAGGGGTGTGATCATGTCATGGTGAACACTTAATTGTGTTTTTCAAAATCTTTGATTTTTTGAGAATTCCTAAAAGATTGTTTCTCCTCTTCCTTTTTCGGTCAAATAGGGGAAGAGAGATCAAGTGTTTCTGGTGATGGTGATGAATCTCATAAACTGTTCATGTTTGTTTTGTTTGCATGTGATTGCGTCATTGGTATGTTCTGATTTGTGCTTAGTAATGATTTCTGATTTTATACCTTGCACAAATTCAGGGGGAGATGCGATTTTCTAACCAATGCAGGTTAGATGGTTTGATTGGTGTTGAATAAACACTTGTCAATTGATTTGACTAGAAAGGCTCAACAAAGGGGGAGATTGTAAAGGTAAAATAGACATGACCTATTTTGGTTTTGTTTCTCCTTTCTTGGACCTTAAGTTTAAGCATTTTTGGAAATAAAATCTTTAATTAGATTTTGGTTTTTCTTGGTCCTAAAGTTTAGGAGTCATTTTTGGAAACAAAATATTCCTAAAGATTTTTGGTTGCATTTTTGAAACAAAATATTCCTAAATATTTTTGGTTTTCTTGGTCCTAAAGTTTAGGAGTTATTTTGGAAACAAAATCTATGTAAAAATCCTTCCTAAACCGTGTCTCTAGAGTCCTTCTCCATATGGTAATAAAATCTACGATTTATGGTAAGTGTATTTAGTTCCTAACTCTAATCATCTTCCTTGTTGGAGTTTGCTTCCTTTTTTGTAGGTCTTTTTCACGTATAAATAAAGGACCTAGGCTGAGGTTGAAGACGGACAAATATAGAGAGAATTCAGAACATAACAGAGTAGCAAATTCAGATTTTCAGAAGTTCAGAATTCCAGAATTGTGCAGAATTTGAATGTAGCTTCCAATGCAGCTACATCAGAAGCTACATTGAAAACTGCTGGAATTGTTTTGTCTTCCTAGCTGATTTTAGGAAGTTGTTTGTTTCTTCCCACGTTTTCTTTATCTGTTTTTCTGTGGGATTTTGCTCTCCATGACTTGTTGTCTTGTGAGAGTATTTGTTTGGTGATTTCACATTCTTTTTGTAAAACAAATCATCTTTTTTAGTGAAATTTTTTGGTCATGAGGCTAGATCTACAAGTATATGCTTATAGATTGTTTGATAAACCTTTGTGTTTTAATTTGATGCTTTATAATGAAGTCTTCCGCTGTTTTAGATTTCTGACCATTGTGACTTCCATTGTAGCTTCTTCAAAAACTACATTAAAAACTGCATTGACAAATTAAAGAATCCTAACTACTATTGTTCCAACAGGAATATTAAACAGAATAAGAGCCTTATTATTAAGTGCACTTTGCACTTACAACACTTAAGCCCTCTCACTCATATATTGTCCACATGACAAACAATTACGCTTTTAAGATTTTAATAAATGTCCCAACATTAATTCTCTAGTATTTTAATACTCCATCCATCCCAAAATAAATGACATTTTACAAATTTTAGCTTATAAAAGGACTGATCTCTACTATTATTCAAGTGCAATTATTATTATAAGTTGCATGATTATTTTTTTCGTTACTCTTACCATTTCTCTTTAAATCATCCTATTATTTTTTAAAGTTTGAACATCACATTTAATTGAAGAGTAATTAATAAGGACAATTTTGGTAAATATGAACAATTTTTTCTTGAAATCCTATTTCTATAACGTCATTTATTTTGGGACAGATTGTTTTGTCTGAAAAGTAATTTATTTTGAGATGGAGAGAGTATTCATTTTTACATTTTATTTACTTATTTAATGCATAGTGTTTACCTTGTAAATACTTAAGGCAAATAATATTACGAGCTAGAGCTTGTAATATTATTACAAGCTTTAGCGTTAGAGTCGTTAGATGATTAAGTTGGTGATAATTTGGAAAGTCCGCGTCATTACTTAAAAAAAAAAATTGATCTAACAATGTAAAGATCTAAATAGATTTGATCAAATGATACTAACACTAAAGCTTGTGAATAATATCACAAGCTCTAACCTTGTAATTTCATACCTCAATACTTAATTTGGTTAATTAGGGGTACAATGAAAAAATGTCTAATTATTGTGCATTCAATTTTTAGGTGACCAAAAACTTTAATATTGCTGAAAAAGAAAGATGAGGAGGCCGGATTAATGAGACCTAACGGATATTATAATTTTCCAATTAAGAAATCTATAATATCTAGAACAGTACATCTAGACTTGATAATTAGTCTTACGAAGAAACAAACCCGGATGACGAAACAAGGTTGAAAAATTTCGGTGGAGAATTGTTTGTGAGCAACAATTACTCTCCACACAAGCAAAGGAACCAATGAATTGTTATTTGGTATTGTTGTATTTTATTACTTGATTATGAAGCGAGGAAGAAAGAAAACAAAATAGCAGAAGATGTAAAAACCGAATTGCTGGAGACGGCATAATATATTTTGGGCTGAAAATTATAATCTCTCTCTTATTAGAAAATCTCAAAACGGATATATTTATTGCATCCAATTAAGTTAAAAACGAATACATAAATAAATAAATTTATTATCTAATAGAACTTGATTTAGGGTCAATAATACTAATCATTAGAATTGTTTCTAATGCCTTAGGATGGGTAATGTTAGGGCCACTCTAATAGCACTCAATTTTGAGTATCAAATAATGTGACATTTTATGTGTCATATTGTTAACATAACTTTTTAACTTATAGTGGATCCCATAAAATATCAAATAAGATGACACATTGGAAACCACATCATTTGGTGCACAAATTTGAGTGTTCATTGAGTGGCTATAGCATTACTCGCCTTGGGATTTATTTTCAATGCAATTACTTTCACTAAGGCCTCGCTTATTCAATGTTTTGAAAACAAAGTTTTTTCAAAATATAATTTTTTTAAATACAGTTTTTTCGATGTCTCATTTGATGGATTCAAGGCACAACAACAACTATCAATTACTCCCAACTAAACTTATGTCTCTCCATCCTTCCCTAACTCTCCCCATTTAAGCCCATCTTAAGACACCTTTCCTTCTCCATGCACCTCAATCACTACTTACCATAACTAGATCTCTCTCTCTCTCTCTCTCTCAATCAATCAACCATGGTGTGTTCCAAAGAAGAAAGCCCCATCTTCAACATCAAGATCTCATCAGTCGGTCCAGGACTAGTAACCGGGCAAGATGCAACTCACGAGCCAACGAACATGGACTTAGCCATGAAACTGCACTACCTTAAAGGGGTTTACTACTTCAAACCCCAAGCTTTCCAAGGCTTGACCATCATGAAAATCAAGGAAAGCATGTTCAATTGGCTGAACCACTGTTACGTACCCTGTGGGCGACTCCGTAGATCCGATTCGGGCAGACCGTTTATCAAGTGCAACGATTGTGGAGTTAGGCTTGTTGAGGCTCAGTGTGACAAGACCTTAGATGAATGGCTTGACGCTAACTGTGCTTCTCTTGACAAACTCCTTGTTCCCAATAAAATCATTGGTCCTGAATTACCCTTCTCTCCTCTTGTTTTCATACAGGTAATTCCTTCATTTAACGCTTCTATTCCTTTTTGTTCCGACACAAAATGAATTTAATTATAGTCTAAATCTATGTTTCTCGTTTCTCGTTTATCGTTTATCGTTTCTCGTTTCTCCACTCACTTTTGTCTAGTATTGGTTTTACAAGTTAATTAACTGCCGTCATGCTCATGCATACAACTTAATCCATGTACGTGTGTGTGTTTGCTTTATTTGCTTTGTGTAAGTTATTCCGTGTGCGATAAAATGACATTTTTATGCTTCAATTTTTCAAAACTGACTCATTAAGTAAAATATCTTAAAATAGAATAGTAGGAGTATGTTATTCCAAAAGTATCTAACTTTTCGATTATTTTTGAGCTTATGCAAAAATAGATCCATTTCCTGATTGAGTAAATGCTACATATAGTTTGATTTTCACGAGTAAGCTCTTATTAGCCCTTGAACCAAAATATTGTAAATGTTCATAAACTGCAAAATCAAAATCATTAAATCGCAATAGAGAATAAAACACCCTAAATCAACACTTTAAACAAATTACTTATACAGGTACCCAAAAAAAGGGAAACTCTCCCCCCGAGAGCCCCCACACCCCAACCTCATGAGAATAAATCACGGTAACTCAGCGATTAAGTAGTTAGGAGGACCAGTGTCTAGTACCTACAAGGAGCCACCCCACAAGAGGATGAAACCCCCACACTGCGGTTGCTAAGACTCGATCTTTGGTTCTGTACCCAAATTACTTATACCGAAAATACTTGCCATTGTATATATGTCTAAACATTCTCAATAATTTGCGAAAGTGTTCCGAATGGTTTTCCTTATTTTCTACACTTCCTTCCATTGTGTCCGTTGATTGTCGTGCATGCACGCGTCGAGATTATGACACGTTATTAAATGGTTTGATTTAATGTTTTACAACGATACAGAAAAAAACGATGTCGTTTTATCATTACTTATTTTTTCGATCATTGAATGACGTTAAGTAGTCTTGGATATGCACCACAAATACAACAATGATGACTGAATCAAAGACTAGAGAAGTTGGGGATTGATCGTTTGATCTACCCATCTTTACTATCTTTTGGAAGTGAGCAAGTAAAGTGTAATGAATTTATGAGACGTACGTGTTCTGCCTACCAATTAATTTTCTAGCTACTTATAATAAATGAGAACACCTACAAGACTCGATGAGTAGTTGGGCCATAACTTCAAGGGATGTAGACAACATTAAACTCTTTTCTAAGGTCTTAAATGGAAATTATTACTTAGGGCATCCTAATAGACTAAGGACTTGTTTGGTAGTCGGACAATGATAAACATTATTATTAATCTCAGTACTATTAATGCCCTCGCTATTAATCCTCACTTGTATATTGAGGATAGTTTTGAGATTACAAATGTTAATCTCAATTTTTTTTAGTGAGAGTGTTAATAATACCACCCTCCCCCTTGGTATTAATAGTGAGGGGATAATGAATTTATCCTAACTTTGCTATTAGTCGACCTATTGCGTACCAAACATCGACAACTAATTAATCTTAATAAATACCAAACGTCACCTAATAGTAAGCTTTATACGATGTTTGTTGATGTATCAGATTCGATCCTTTTTCACGCCCTTAAAAATAAAATAAATGCGAGGTTCATTGAGTATGATCCAGATCATCTCTAATGTGTATTTCCCTTTTATGTGTTATGCTTACGGGTGGCAAACCGGTCGTGCTAGACCGTTATCGGGTCAGTACGATAACAACACAACACGATAAATTTATCGTATCTAATATTAAAATTTGAACAAGATACGACAAAAACACATAAAACACGACACGATAGATACGAAAAGAAAAAAAAAGTCAGATTTATTTAGTCAGACCCCGTTAAGCCCAATAAACATTATGAAATATATAATTTTGATTTTTTAATACATATTATTAAAAATTTATCAATATAAATAGTCAAATAGTTTAAAAGTTATAAATATTCAAATGATAAAACTATGAAATAATCATGAAAATAGTTCGAAAGAAATGAACAACCCTTATTAAATTTTAAAAACATATATATTTTAATTATCGTGATCTTGCCGTGTTTTATCAAACCAGTCCGATAACAACCTATTTTTTATCATACCTTATCATGTTGGCCCTATAACGACTCGAACTCGATAAATTCAAACCCTATAATTTTATGTCGTGTTTATATCGATTAATCGTATCGTGCCACGTATGATCCCCTGACAACATTGAAAAGTACCGGTTCACAACTCAACTCAACTAAGCCTTTTTAAATCTCAGCTACTCAAGGTCATCACACACGTCACAGTACCACACTCCTTCATATCTCCCCATCATTATAGCTGTCCATATGAAAAAGTCCAACACAAATATTTATAAGCCAACACAAATGATTTCTTATATTATTAATATAACTTTTTAACTTATAGTGGAGCCATAAAATAAATAAGATTCATTTCATTTGAAATTTGAAAAGATTACTCTATTTATAATAAGTCAAAAATATTTCTTTAGAAATGGAGTGAGTATTAAAGTTTATATATACGTGACTGCATTAATTGGTCAAGCAAATGGGATTTGCAGTGTTGGCATGCCCAATTATATTCCTCTTAATAGCAAAATAACTACAAAGTTCCAAGCTATATGATTCCTTTGTTGTGCAGCTAACAAAATTTAAATGTGGAGGAACTTCAGTAGGCCTAAGTTGGTCCCATATTCTTGGAGATGCATTCTTTGCGGCAAAGTTCATAAACATGTGGAGTGAAGCCATTGCAGGTCATAAGCTGACCCAGCCCCTCAGCGTAGCCCAGCAAAACGTTGACAGCGACCACTTTCTAAGTGACGATGATCCGATTTCCATAAAACGGGTTGGCCCAGTTGGAGATAATTGGATCACTGCCAATAACCAGAAAATGGCAACATTTTCATTCCAAGTTTCATCCACACAGTTGAATAACTTGCGGTCAAAGATAGGTGAAGGGAAGATTAATCATGAAATCCCTCCATTTGAGTCTCTCTGCACAGCGATTTGGCAATCCATAGCGAAAGTTAGAGATGGGCCGGAGACCAAAGTAGTGACGATATGCAAAAGTGATCCGAAGAATCTAAACAAGGGAAGTACGAGCACAAGTCAAGTTATAAGTGTAGTTAAGGCAAACTTTCCAATAGTAGAAGCCAGTCCGAAGGAATTAGGGTTATTCATGGTAAGCCAAGCTACGAACGAGCAGAAAAATATCGAAGATGCAATGAAGAGAGATCATGGATTGTCGGATTTTGAAATATATGGAGCCAACTTGACATTTGTTAGCTTAGAGGAAGTCCCTTTCTACGGGTTAGAGGTGAAAGGACAAAAGCCCGTTTTAGTGAGCTATACGATCGATGGCATTGGAGACGAAGGGGTTGTTTTGGTTCTTCCAGCACCAGGAGAGGCGGAAGAGGATGGTACTGGAACCGGAGGAAGGATGGTGACCATAACATTGCCGGAGAATCATGTGTTGGAGCTAAAACCTGTGCTGAAAAAAGAATGGTCCATTGCTTGAAACCTATCTTAAATATTAATTAATTGTATTCCTGCATACATGTGTGTGGTGATGTTTGAATTTTGATCATCAAGTTTTTCTAGACAGAGGTAAGAGGTTTAAGGCCTTGCGAGACTCTTACATTGTACTGGGATACTCCCACTTGTTCTTTTATGTTCTTTGATTAGACTCTCTGGCTTATATAAGCTAGTGTTGTGTCACATGCATTTGTTTTTGTTTTTGTTTTTGTTTTTGTTTTTGTTTTTGTTTTATATTCACTCCCTCTGTTTCGAGTAAAGAGTCTACTATTTTATTTTAAGATGTTTCACTTAAAGAATTTATTTTTAAAAATTAAGACATAAAAGTGTCATTTTATTACTAATAAGCTACTAAGAGTCATTTACGTTCTTTGGAGAGTTTTTTCCGAAGCAAATCAAATTTATTGTAAAAAAATGTTTTAAGATATAGGGTCGTCAAGATATTGTACAATAATTTTAAATATTAATTCCCTTTTAATGGATTTATCATTCAATTACTTTTAATTCACAATTCATTATTTAATTATTTATAACTCATATCACCCATTTGCCTAATCTAATGTGACAAAAATATTGCTTGAGCCGTTTGTGTGATAGGTAGGATATCTGAGTTTGATCTTCTTCCTTAAACCTGATTAAGATCACGAAAACACCTTAGTGTGAGAGCAAAGTTTGGCCTCGCGAAACCACTCTAGCGTGAGAGTAAGTATCGTGTGAGAGTCAAAAGAGAATTTGACAGAGGTTCGAGGCTGAAGAAAAAGTATGTACCTTGTATATGAGTTATGAAGAGGTATTTATAGGCCCCCAATGTCATTGAATCCGTCTAGGATTCAGCTTTCATAATTACCTAGCCAATTAGGAGGAAATCCCTAAACTGTAGGCGTGATAAGCAGTTGGTCGCGTAAATCTAGCAGAAGATAAGGTAAGTATCCTGCTCGAATAAGGAAACCTTTGACATATCTTGAAGAACAAGTTTCCGAGGCTTTTTGCTCGATATGTGCCCGGACGACCAAGACTCTGCCCGGCTATATGATGTAGACTGGCCAGAGACAAGTATAGATCCGGGCCTGACCCCTGGTCGGGCAGGCATAACCTATGCTCGATCAGGTTTTGATGGGTGCTCTAGTGCTTTCTGTTCGGTGCCCTCTAGCTCTACCAGCTGGGTAGATAGGTCACATGCTAATTAAGCTTGTGACCGATACGTGATGGGTGCTCGTGCTTTGTTTGTGACTGGGTTAGACCGGACACATCATAATCTATTTTAACTGGCAAACTATTAAAACAATGCTTAAATTACAAATTACTTGACAACAACTTAGTCAGACGATCAGATATTTTTGTAAAAAGATTATTTTTATCCAATTTATAATATATTAATGAGTTAAGTTATAAAAAAACAAGATTCCGTCTTCATCGTTTTATAGGAAACTTATTCAGAGTGCTTCATCAATTTCAACTATCACAACTAACATCTTAGTCTTTCACTCGACAAAATATATATAGGATGATATATTTTGGTACATGTTTGTTTGTGACATTGTTTTGATTGATGAGACAAAAGGGAATATATTAAAAATTGGCGTTGGATGTGTTTCGCATGGGTTTCTACTTTCTAGTGGCTTGTAGAGTTGTCATTTTAATCTTTTGTTTCTTGTTTGTGAGCGATAGACACTAAAGCTATTTCATTTATATTGTTTTAATTTTGTGCATATAAAATCATTTATTTTTAATAAATATAATTTTTGAACGATAAAAAAAAATTACAAATTAATGAAATGTAATGGATAAACAAATATTGCAGTGACTCCGTCCGTCTTACAGGAGACTTAATTAGTGGTTTAGGTTTCGGGTTCTAATAGTTTTTCTAGTAATGATTGAGAAAAAAAAGTAAGTGAGAAATAAAACGGAGTGAAATTATAAACAAGGGTTACAGTCAATAAAATGAATAAAACTAACTCTTTCCCCCTATCTTACATTTGTTGTAACTTGTAAATAGTTGTTCTACTATGTTACAAAAATCAAAATTTGTGGTGTTAAGTTCCAAAGACCACCGACTAGTTACTTTTAATCTCTCAAACTAGAAAGAGCATCTCACCACTTGAGCAAATAAAAATAGCATTGCAGAAAGAGGCTCATGCAACATCCTTTCTAAATAACACTCCTCTGTTTTTCTTTTTCAACTCGGACCTTGTGGAATCTCTCGCGTTCTAGGCTAACAAAATATTGCAAACCCATCTTTACCCAATAGGGAGGGATGCACTGAAGCCAACCACCACCGACGGATCCTGTTTCTTCCAAGACGTCAGTCACATTGGAGTGTGATCAAAAAAGATTGTTGCAACAAAGCTTGAGAATCCTTCTTTGAGAGCCAAAAGCAGTTTTAATCAAACAAGACTTGGTCCTTCGAAAGAGTAGGCTCACCCCACATCACGCCACCGTTCCCATTCAAACGCTGATTAGTAGGGAACAACATAGGGCAATGCACAAATATCAACCGACTCTAATCTCAGAGCTTCAGCCCATACCTGCCGGTCCTCGTCAACCCCAACAGAAGCCACATCCGGCTTTTCCAATGGGCGATCTTTGCTGCTGAACAGCCACTCCTGGTTATCAAAATCAGACCACTCCTCCATTTTGGGAACTGCAAGTATCTGGCTCATGCGCTTGCTATCAGGATGAGGTGGTTTCGTGGATGCTTTAGCAAGTTGATTATCAGCAGCAGATGATGGCTTTCTTGTGGAGACAGATGCCTTCTGGGCTATAATGTCATTAGCACTTACAGATGATGGCTTTCTCGTGGAAATGGGTGTTGCCTGTGCAACAATTTCATTAGCACTTGCAGCTGGTGGATTCACTGTGGAGGCACACATTATGGGGGATGCATTTTCATGAGCATTTGCAGAAGGTGGCTTCACTGTGGAGGCAGACACCATGGGGACTGCAATTTCATTAGCACTTGCAGATGGAGGCTTTGCCGTGGAGACAGACATGATGGGGGCTGCAATTTCATTAGCACTTGTAGATGGCGGCTTTGCTGTGGAGACGGACACCATCAGAGCTGTAACTTCAATAACACTTGCAGATGATGGCTTTGCTTTAGAGACAGACACAACAGTTGAAGATGATGGCTTGTTCACAGATATGGAAAATGGCTTAGCATTCTGGGACGAAGTTGATGATGATGGCTTTGGTTTGGAAACAGCCAATGGCTGGGCAGCAATTATGCCATTTATCTTCGACTCCTTATTGTCGGCCTTGATATTATTAGATGATGCCCCCTGCCTCTGCCTATCCAAAGGAAATAAGACAGGACTTTGATTAAGTTCCAACTTCCTTCCATTTTCTGTCGAGAGGTGAGAAGCAGGCCTTGGCATCTTGTTTGGCCGAAGTTCATCATCTGTAAGGCAATTCAACAAAAGCAACACTAGTCAGCTAATAAGGGAATAGCAAAGCTCAAGATCCTTGGATAAAATTCATTGGTGGGGATAATGCTGCAAGCCAATTTCAGTATAGCATGAGAGCATGTTAACACCAGTAAAAGCCCATGCAGCCTATCACAGCCACCAAAACTTTTACATCCACTACTTGCCCGGAAACACAAAGGTTCAGGTTTTTTTTAAACAAGATTAAAGAGTCAGTAGGAACCATCATAGATTGATGACGTTGAAAAACTCACCAGTAGAAAACCCGTTTGTCTCCATCTCTTTTCTTTTCTTGAGATTTCCCTCACTAACAGCAGCCTTGACGCCATCCTTCGAAGAATGGGGGAACTTGCTATTAGGAGCACCAATATTATCATTCTTGTTGCTCTGTTTAGTCTTGTCCTTCTCTGTTTTCTTATGTTCACTTTTTTCATTCGCTTTCCCCTTTTTCTTCTCCTTTTCTCGATCTTTGTCCTTCCCTTGACTTTGTTTGTCCCTATCCTTATTCTTCCGTTTGTCCCCTCGTTTATCACCATCCCTCTCTCTATCACGAGATTTTTCTTTCCCCTCAATCTTTCTCTCGGTCTTTTTACCCGATGGTGTTGTAGTAGCTTCAGGTTTATTTTGGGCCATTCCAGCACGATTCTCAACACTCCCACCAAAACTCGTCTCGTCTCTGATTCTTTGCCCATCCATCTTTCTACCATCAACTCTCTTATCCTTGTTTTTGCCTTCAGACACCATTCCGACATCCCTGACTGCAGATCTATCAATCGGATCATCCTTCTTCCAATCCACAACACTGAATCTCTCGACAAGCTGACTGCTCCCAGCTCTCTTCTCATCATCTCTAATTTTTCCACCCAATTCCTGCACAGATTTAGGATCCTCGGTCTCCTTGGCCAGAATGCTGTTTCGAACATGCTTTTCTCCGAGCTGGCCCAAAAACTGCATTGCTGCTTTCTTCTCATCTGAGCTACTGTTTTTCTCTTTATCCAGTTCCTCTCTTGGATGAAGTTTCTCTCCATTGTAAACCTCAAATTTCGCACCAGCTCTTTTCTCCTCTGATGTACTGCACTTATCTTTTTCTTTGTCCCTGTCCTTCTCCTTCTTCTTCTCCTTGTGTTTCTCTTTCCGATCTTTCTTTTCTCTATGTTTTCCATCACTTTTATCCTTCTCGCGTTTTTCTTTACCTTCTTTCTTTTCTTTGTCTTTTTTGTCCTTTTTATGCTTCTTCTCTTTGTGCTTCTCCTGAAAATCATAGAAGGTGTCAAGTGAATAACTTAAAGATACAAATTTGTGGAGTTGGTCAACCTAAGCAAATAATTGAAATGTATCGAGTATTTTGCCAACAGTTGTACACCAGCATGAGAAGCATAAGATAAAGAGGGACAGGTTCCAAACGAGAAAGTTAAGCACCAAAAACAGACGGCTAAGAAGTCAACATTACAGATCATATTAAACCTTGGGATATATGGGACTTAAACATATAGAATAATGCTAATATTGAGAAGGAAGGAAATCAATGGAAGAAGATGATAGACGTTAAAGAGAAGATATACAGATAACATAAAGTTAAAGAGATTAAGCAGGATAAGACAAAAAACGAAGAGCAAAGTTAGAAGGATGATTTTCTCCATACACATTAAGTACCCAAACCAAACATGCATACCCCTCGTGCCCTCACCATTCAGAGTCCAAGAAAAACTCTCATGCAAATCGTATCCATCTCTATTTATTTATTTTTCCTTGGGGCAGGAGGGAAAGGGGACTAGGATAATGCCTATTACTATGAGCAACTATCAACAAGGATTCAGGTAATCTAGATAAAGAACAATTGACTACCAACCAAACACGACGTACCACCAAACACATATACCACTAGATTGTGAACGATGTTGTTAACGAGAATTGTTCTGCTCCACCAAGTTATATATATGAGCCACTATCAACTAGGATCCAGGTAATCTAGTTAACGATGTCGTTAATAGGAACTGTTCTGCTCCACCAAGTCATAGATATCCATTACTTACAAATAATAATAATAATAATAATAATAACTCATAGAAAATGGAATCATAACCATTCTAGCAGCCACATCTAAATACAAAATGGCAAATTAACCAACATCAGATTTCATTGCTTTGCCAACAGCTTAAAGTGTCCCGACCTATCATTCTTTTTTTTCTTTCTTTTTTTTCTTTTCCTTATAAGAAGATACTCCATAGTCAAACAGGATCAGATACGGACACAACCCATGCACAGGGTGTACACAAAGCCAAACAACCAAAAGGGACCTACACCAAGACTAGACTGTGCCAAGTACTTGGGATTCACTCCCTAAACCGAAAAAAAAAATGTATGAAGCATGGACACTTTCAATCTATTTACTGAAATACTTTGTTATAAAAAAACTCTATGGTTTATCTCCAAATTGTCACAGTGGTGCTGCATGCCAACTAGCGTTACTCCTCCACCTGAACAGGGATAAGAGAGGTTCCTTAACTGACCGTGGCATAACCCATCGAACTCCAAACAAAGCAAGTATAAAATCCCACAGCCGTCTAGCCACCGGGCAGTTCAATGTCCAAACCTTTCAAGTTTCTCCTACTTCCACTATCATGAACAAGGAAACATAATCCCAACATATAAATTTAACAGAGATGAAGATTTAAAAAAAGATCATATTTTGAGAGTGGTATTCTAAATTTCAGGCTACTAGTGTGAAAAGGAGGATGAGGTGCTTACTCAATTCTGGAAAACATAATTAATTGAGATAGTACTATCAAACAACTATAACTTAACTTGCATCAAGCTTAGAGTCTAACACTTGCAAGCCCCGCTAAAGGAGGAGGTTGTGTGAGGTGGGTGGATAAAGGGGGAGGGTTATGTTAGGTGCCCAATAAAAGGAGAAGGGTTGTATTAGGTAGCTGGACCAAGGGCACTATTAGGTAGACATGCTAAAACTTCAAGAATCAATATAAAAAGGACGGAAAGAACCTAATACAAACAGACTATTCGATTCAACATCAACCCCTATAAGAACTCTTGTTATGACACAACATTTCAGTTTCAGATCCAAAGAGTAGCAGCATTTTTCTATGCAGAATCTGTAGTTTATGTAGCAATAAACTTTTCCTGGCATAAGCCATGTAAGAGGAAAGTAATGCCATATATATTACTATTACATAGTGGAGGCTCAAAAATAAAGTCCTGTCATGCTTTTTCAAATTGCCAAAATCACAACTAAATCCAAATAATAACTATTGCACATCGACTAAATTGTCCCCAACTCTGAGAAAGCTACCAACCATCTCAACTATTTTAGCATATTAACTACCAAAAATTTAAAAAATAGCAAATTTGAAGTGATAAAGATTAAAAGGAAAGAAAAAAAAGGTGTGCACACATATTTGCATACGTAATATTTATTAATAAATTACATAGCCATTTAGGATGCAGTAACACTTCCTAACCACTCAAATGTCGCCTGCTCCAAAGAATGAATCAAAACAATACGGCTGTAGAGTGCTATAACTTTTTTTTTGATAAGTAAAGTATGAGTATTATTAACATGCGTCAAAAAAGGAGACGCTACCTTGTACACTGGAAGTATACAACCACTAAACTACATACCAAGAGGCCCCAACCTAATTACAAAAAGGATCCTCTAGAGTTGGGTCAACAGTTAAGCACCAGAATCTCAAATACAAATGAAAAGACTTTTTGATTCCTACAAGATCAGATTCTATGTTCTCAAAAACCCTTCTGTTTCTCTCTTTCCATATGGTCCACCAAATAGCTGAGGGGGCAAACTTCCAGAAATTACTCCTTCTATTCCGGGTAAAGGAAGGCCATCCCCGAAGCATGTCAATGACAGTCCTAGGCATAACCCACGGAACATCGGCAGAGAGAAAAAGGGAGTTCCAAAGCTCCCTAGCCATAGAGCAAGCAGCAAGTGATTCACATCCTCCTCTTCGTTTTTGCACATATAGCATCGATTAACATAAGTCAAGCCCCGAGATTTCAAATTTTCCCCCGTCAGAATGACACCCCTGGCAGCTTCCCAGACAAAAAACACTACCCTATCGGGGATTTTCTGCTTCCATATTACCTTCATTTTTTATGCACAATGTATTCGCCATTTTCTAAGATCATTTTCCAGGATCAACATTACCAAAACCGCAATGACATGAGATGCCACTGCCTTTTATCAAGCCATAGGTCACCAAAACGGATTTCAATTACTACTAGAATGTACTTGGACACCACTAATAGCATAAAAAGTACTATCAAGAATGAATTTCTGAAATGGGAAAGGCTGGGGAGTATATCAAGCCTAAAGAGGAAAAGAAACTAAAGAAATCACATCAATCCAGAAAAGCCCACTACTCCAGTCTCGTGTCATGGAAGCACAGAAACACATATCCCGCAACTTTTTCCTTAGAAGGCCTATGTTACTGCAGCATGTCCTTCGAACTAACTTCCCAAGAGCTCAGACCAGGTAAATGCTTTTAGTGACGTCAGACTTCAAATAAGAGACGCTAAGAAAGAGGGGGAGGGGATCAAGTGAAAATTGAAAAAGGAGCTGCAAGAAAAGGCATCCGTAGGGTCCAACAGCGAAGAATGACTCTTTAAACCACAAGGAAAAGAGTATCATCCAACACTCCAAGTGAAGAATTCAGGCATGATAATTTTGCCCCATTTTCTGCCGTCATTATCAATTTTCCAAAATCCTTAATTATGCATTTAATTTTTGGGAACTTTTGGAAATAAGCATGTCCTTAATTAGTGTTTTAGAACATTTAACAGAAGTACAAAAATCACATTCCAAGCTTTGTTGGGAAAATGGCTGTGGCGATATCTCACAGATAAGGAGGCTTTGTGGAGGCAAGTGGTGGTTTGCAAGTATGGGGAAGGGGGTCATTGTTGGTTTCCGAACGAGGTCAATTCGTCTTATGGGGTGGGAGTCTGGCGTGGTATAAGGAAAGGGTGGAATTCTTATAAGGAAAGGGTGGAATTCTTTTGATTGCTTTTGAAGATTTTGGGCCTCGGTGAGGTTTTGGAAAGACAGATGGGCCTCGGTGAGGTTTTGGATTTGCTTGAAGTGATGGTGTGGGGACATTTGCTTGATTTGAAGTGTTTGAAAGGATTGTAGAATTAGCTCTATTCTATCTGTGGTGGAGGGCTTTGGAATCTAAGGAATTTTCAGTTGGGAGTCTTGTGCACATGATTGGGAAAATTTTGGAAAGGCAGAAAAAGCTTCGAAACTGTGGGAGATGAGATCAAACTCTCTTTATAGAAGATGTTTTTGTTATTCGACATGTTCCATGAATCGATCATTGACCATGTGTGTTGGATTCTTTGTATCAAAGAATATATCCATTCTTTTGTCACATATCTTTTGTAGATCATGTAGAAAAATAGCATAGATATTGGTTAATCTTGGTTGGTAGTGTAAAAGGAGAAATGTTAAAAAAAATTTATACACTTGGTCAATTTTGAAATGAAAAGGCTAAAAAAACATGCTTCTATGTAACATAAAAATTACAAAAAGTTAGATGAGATCAAACTTTGAGATTTTATTTTTTCTTAGCACACTTCACAAAACTAAAAAGTTAAGCTTTGTTTTATTTTTTCTTAGCACACTGATTTTAGTCATCTTTCAAAATTCAGCTTCTACTTTTACATTATATCACTATCAATATGCAAGAAAAATGTTATTTTTTCATAACATAACTTGGGTACGAGACTCCATGATTCCTCATTGCTCTTATCCAATTTCTTTAATCATAATTTGTTTTTTTAATTTTTATAAAAAAGTTGGAGGGGAGATAGACCTTACCCCAACCCTTATTTTTTTAAATAATTTTTAATGTCTTGAAAGGTTACAATTATAGTTATATGGTGTCTTTGGTGTAGCTATAACAAATGGTGCCTTTGGTAAGGATTTGAGAACACCCAACCTCCGTACCAAGGTGCCTTTAGTGGGGCTTCAACACTCAACCTCTCAGTTAAGAGAAGTGAGTACCTCTGGTGATACTACCTCTTTGTTGAGTACCAGGGTGTCTTGTGGGAGAACACTTGACCTCTCCGTTAGGAGAATTGAGCAATACCAGTTAGAGCTAGAGCTTGTTGGTTCTTTAATCATAATCAAATAGATTCCTTCCATGCTATTCCTATTTTAAGGAAAAGACCATATCCCCAATTAATCACGACATAATGCTCACAAGTTAGATGTTATTCACCACTGAGCTGTGGTGATTATAGGGAGTACTATGAATACAAAACTGCTTGGATGCCATCCCCTTATAACAACCCATGAAAGAGACATGTCAGAAACTGCTATAAGCAATTAGGGACATAAGTAGATTACTTAATACTAGAGAGAGAGGAACATTTTTTAGTTCATATGCACATTTTTGGACATCTACAAGGTCTGGAGAAGTGGTAATCTACCACTTTGTATACAAAAATAAAATCAATTAAAAAAAATAATAATAATAATAGCAATAATAATAATAATAATAATAAGATGCATCCATACACTTGGAAAAAAATAATAATAATAATAAGATGCATCCATACACTTGGATAAACAACCAAATCCAAAACACAGTCTAGTCCCCTATATGTATTTCCCAGTTCAAGAGTCTCCTTCGCAAATACTATAACTCGCTATCATATTATTTATGCCCATAATTTGTCAACGAGGCATATATTTATCTAGGGGGAGTGATTTTGGAGAACAAACAAATTCGTTCATACCTGATTAGTCTTAAGGTACTGCAGAAATAATTATGCATGTTTGGCACTGTTTACAGTCTCCATGCAAAACAGGTTTTATTGCTATGTATCCCAATATGTTCTTATAATTTTCCAATCTTTGGAACCAAATTAGCAAACACAGATTTTTCACTCCAAAAAGGGAATACCAAATACCTTTTACTTATCAAATTATTATTTTTACCAAATACCTTTAAAAGTCAATATTTGTGTAGCACGCATCAAGGACAACCACAAGCGAATCAAATGCATGATGCATGGAAATGGCCAGCTTCTAGTGAGAACACGTAGAAAAGAAAGAAAAAATGATATTCAAAGTTTCAAAATAAAGGACGCTGCACGTGTCACACCCAGGAATAAAAGTATCTAAAATTCAACACAACACAATTCAGCACCATCATACAGGGTAACATTAATTTGTGAATTATTTGTTGACACAGACAATAAAACACAAAATAAGGTTAAGAAACCATGTGGTGAGACGATCATTTTCAGATGAAGCAATTATTATAACTGTTGGCACATGTAATAGGCAGCTCTCTTGCCCCATCCCCAGAGCATCAACAAAAAAAAGAATTCCCAATTCACCATAGAGATTAACTGATCTTAAACCACACATCAAAACAAGCAGCAGAAAAGGAGCTTGTAACAATAGTATCCGTTTGCACCAAAAAGTTCAAAGGTCTTCAGGATGTAAATTGAAGCTGCAAGCTATAGCTACCCTATAAAGCTTTACTGCTTTAGTGTTCCCCAATGTTTCCCAATGGTCCCTTCATAATAATTTTCACACATATTATGTTTTCCGCAGTCAGTCTATTTTCTCATAAGTCATACCATTTGATACTTCATACTTTCAAGTAAGTGGGAAAACTTCTCTGGTGTCATCAAATAATCAAGAACCTGGTACCCAACCAAACCAAAATTGGCTGGAGGGTAGGTAGGAATTGAAAATTTTCAGAAGGCAGAGAAATGGATGATTTCTTTTCTACCATGTGAAAGTAGAAGACACAAATATCAAAGACTAACCAAATCTGTAGACTTTCTCCCCACGCCAATTGTTCATAGCTTCGACAATTTTATGTTTTATCATGTTTTCCGCTGCTACATTGATGATCAAGGCATATCATTCTCTTCGAAGAAATGTGAGTAGATATAGGACAAACTACAAAGAGAGACTTCAAGAGCAACAGCACTGGACAAAAATATTATGGACCAGCATTTAAAATGCATGGTAGAGCCTAAGAATGATTGATCAACGGCGACAAATTTAGGAAACATCCCTTCAACACAAAACATAATAATGCTCCATGATCTGACATAATCTTTTTAGTTCAATGGAAGCAGTCAATAGTGCAGCACTTAAAAGTTTACTTCACCATAAATGAATAACTCGGATGTAATCTGCCTAAGATGGACATGTCAAGTATCAGATTCAAAAATAGGAACACAATAATGTTATTTGTTGTTCACAATAATCCCATAACAACTAAAGATAACAGCCAAAGGATGGCAGGGGAAAACTAAATGATGTAGATATGATCATATGAAGCGTACACCCAATTAGCTGACAGTGCCTTCTCCATAGTAACTTAAGTTTATGATTTATGTACCTAATTGATCATTTGGCCCTATCTTCAGTGAGTGTAATACAATCCATTTTTCTTCTTGGTGCAACTGAAGACTGATGAAACTCAAAAATCTACTTAGAAAACAACACTCAAAGGATTAGCACGAATGTCAAATTCTTAGAGGAGAAGGTACATTCAGCAAGCTCATATCAGAGGCAGACAGTTGGTATGAATGGAAATGGAATTTATTTATGGGAAATGGTATAATAACCGCTAGATTTTGAAGGAAAATGGTGATGCTAGCAAATGCAATTACCTTCTTCAATAAGTCAGCTTCATCTGTTCTAGGCTTCTTTTCATATCCTGGAGGTGGAAATGGAAAGCAGCGAGACATTGCACACCAAATACGCAAAACAGGTAGCTTCAACAAACAAAAACAATTCAACTACAGTCCAGCACGATTGTTCCAATATGGGAAGGAACCAGCAACTATTCATCTGTCCATGCACCATGTCCTTGCGATCATTTCCAGCTTGAGTTTCAATTTTCCTCCATCAACTTCTAGGTCACAAATGAGAAACCCCGATCACCAAACTCCAAAACCACCAAGTGGAACAATAAATTAAAGCTCCCAGCACTATTATTTCTAAACTCAAGCTAGAGAAACACCAAAAGGGGCTACGACTAGGTGGCCAGAGGGTATTATCTTTTTGGCGAAAACCATGTCAATCCAAATGTTTTCTTGAGAAAGGAAAAGGTTCCAGTACACTCTAATCTTCTGTCTCGCCTGTCATGCCAATAAAGAAGCATCACTCCCACTTCACAATCATAGGCAAATACCATAACCATTCCCTACTCAAAAGATCAAAACAGCTAAAAACAGGTAAAATTCCCACAAAAAATTTACCCGAGATATTCCCAGTTCTCGATCACTTGTCTACGCAATACCATACATGCAGTCTTCTTCCATACTAAGATGAAAGCTTATTGTCGATCAATTCAAATGCACTTCAACGGGACCCCACTTGAATTCCCAATCTTAAATCTCTGATCGAAACCCTAATTGCTAGTAACTACTCATTCCTTGTGCAGTAGAACCGATCCGAACCGAAACCTGGAAAATTCACCAATACACAAACCCTAATTTCAAAATGACTAGAATCTTAGAAAAGTGAATAAAAAGAGAAAAAAAAATGTTTGTTTTTTTCTTTGGGTGGTTTGCGAACTATAACTATGAATCTATCCTTGCCCTTTTCTAGAGTACCAATCAAAAAACGCTTTCCAGAGCAGTCAGAATTTAGGGCTTTGTTTGGTGAGTGATAGAAGGAGAGTGGAGTATTGAAGATGGGAATTTAGATTGAATGTGTTGAATTTATTTTACCTTTGTCCGCTACAAAGTGGACATTTTTCGTGTGAGAGCAGATAATCGGTGTCCAGAGGCAGAAACCACTTTATCTCTCTGTGAGAGTCTAGTGTGTGTTTCTCTCTCTTTCCAGTGTGTGTGTTTTGAAGTTCTGGAAATGGAGAAGCTTGGCAGGCAGAAGGTTTATGTTCGGAGATCACACGCGAATGAAAATAAAAGAAAGGAAAGCATAAAAGAGGGCCGAAGCCCACATATAAATTGGCTGTTTAGAGAGAGAACGTAACTCTGTGTGTGTGTGTGTGTGTGTGTTTTTAGAGAGAGAGAGCGCATGCCATTTTTAGTGTTTTAGAGAGAGAAAATGTTAGTGATACGTTGGAGACACCGTTGTGGAATTATCCCCCACTCTCCCTCTACGTTCGTTAAGTGATAAGTGAACTTCTCCCCAATTTTTTTTTTACATTTAAAAAATAAAAATAAATGACTCTTGGGTGTGTTTGATAGGGTAAATTTTTTAATTTTTTTTAATGAAAATATCCCATTAAAAATCGTCTTACCAATATTAATTTATAAGTTGATGTCTCATAACACACGATAAATTAGATAAAAAAAATTATAAAAAATATGTAAAAAATTATTTTACCCAAATTTTTATCTATTTTTTGTTGTCATCAGTAACTCAAATTTACCTCTACATTTTTAGATTCTCTTAACTATTTTTTCTATATTTGTCACATCAATAGGATGAGTGGATGACAAATAACTGAATAAGTACAAATCATTCAAATGTGTATTAAAATTTAAAAGGATTGAGATAATCTGCTAATTGGGTTCAAGTTTTTAAGATTAAGTTGACTAATCTAACTCATCTATATATATATATAATGGCAAGATTGGATTTCTCCCTCAAAAATTTCATTTTTGAATTATTAACTTTTCAGTTACCATTTCACTTTCTCTCTCCTATCTTCTCTGGTTATTTTTTTTCTCTCTCCCGTCTTCTCCTTATTTTTTCTCTCTTCACCATCATCTCCTCTCTTTTAATTATGTTTAAACATTTTTCTCTCTTTAAACATAAAAAATAATAACTAAAACAAAAATAATAGTTCCGGAGTTAAGAAAACAAAAATATAAGAGGTTAGTAAAATAAAAATAATTTATGGAACAAGCCACTATAAAAATAAAAGTTACAGAATCAACAAAACCAAAATAATTTAAAGCGAAGGTTAGTAAAATAAAATAATTTACGGAACAAAAGTTTAAAACAAATTCTTAAAATATATATGTAAAACAAAAATATATTAGTAAAATATAAATATTTGATGGAATAAAAATAATAGTTACATAGTCAATAAAAACAAAAAACAATTTAAACTGGGGTTACTAAAATAATAAAAATAATTTACGGAACAAAATTTTAAAACAAATTCTTAAAAATAGCTATGTAAAACAAAAATACATTAGTTAAATAAAAATATTTGATGGAACAAAAATAATAGGTACGAAGTCAATAAAACAAAAATAATTTAAACCGAGGTTAGTAAAATTATAAAAATAATTTATTGAACAAAAGTTTAAAACAAATTCTTAAAAATAGTTATGTAAAACAAAAATATGTTAGTAAAATAAAAATATTTGATGGAACAAAAATAGCGGTTACAGAGTCAATAAAACAAAACAATTTAAACTGAGGTTAGCAAAATAATAAAAAAAAATTACGAAACAATTTTTTTTGTAGAACTAATTCTTAAAAATAAAACAAAAATAATAGTTACGAAGTCAATAAAACAAAAAAAAATATAACGGAAGTTATTAAAATCAAAATAATTTACAAAACAAAAATAATAGTTAATGGTAAAAATAATTTCGTTATTTTGATTTTAGCTTATATTCTTCTCATAAATTTCTTTATTCATAAAATATAAATATAATTTAATAAAAGTAATCATTCAAAAGGAAAAACTTGTTTGAGTTCATATTCTATTTGAAGGGCGGGAAAAATTCAAGTTTGTTCGAAAACATTTATTATAGAGAGTTTTTGAATAGTATAAAGTGTTCGGGGTTGTCAGACCATAAATTGATACTTAAAATTAGTGTTCCAGTAATGCTATTGAGAAACATTGACCATGCTGCATGGTTGTGCAATGGAACAAGACTAATCATCATAAATCTTGGGGATCATATTGTTGAAACAATTTTTTTGAAAGGAAGCAATGTTGGAGAAAATGTTTTGATCTCAAGATTGTCATTAACTCAATCCGATGTAAGAATGTGTTTCAAGTTCCAGAGAAGATAATTTACAT
This sequence comes from Codonopsis lanceolata, assembly GCA_013146195.2. NCBI lineage: Eukaryota > Viridiplantae > Streptophyta > Magnoliopsida > Asterales > Campanulaceae > Codonopsis > Codonopsis lanceolata. Next base: position 91,560,033 of record CM028384.1, read on the forward strand.
TGCTGATATCATATACAATGACAATTAAAAAGTGTCAAAGTCAATAATTGCACGTAGGTCTCCATTTGAAAAAAAATAGTATTTAGCCATGGACAGTTATATGTCGTAGTTTCTAGAGTAACAAATTATTTTGGTTTGAAGATATTGATATACAGTGAAGATGAAAAACCAACTAATAAGACAACAAATGTTGTGTATAAGGAATTTTTTAGAATTTATAATGATTAGTGATATACTTATGTGTAATTGTTAATAAACCGATCTTCCTTAGTTTATTTATGTACGATTTAGTTGACGTGCGTTTAACGCACGGGTTAATAAAACTAGTTCGTTCAGTAAGGCCATGAGGTCTTGAATGGATGTTTCAATATTAATGATGATCAACTCTAATATTAATTACTCTGTTTTACTTAAAAAGTTTTTGATTGAAAGTCAAGTTTTTTAAGAAAATTATATTTTTAGTAGTTTATTAGTAATAAAATGATAATTTTATATCTTAATTTTAAAAAATGGACTTTTTAATTGAAGCGTCTCAAAAAAAATCAATTTTTTGCCCAAAACTGAGGAAGTATCTTTAATTAATTATACTTTTTAAATATGAATTTTTTGAGTAAAACGAAAGAAGTATAGTTGAATAACTAAAAATTTCAAATTTTATTAATTCAACCTCCATAAAAGGAGTCCTTTCATGACTTATTCTTCACGAGTACTTTAGGTATGGTGTAGATAATTTGTCTTCGATTAATTTGAGAATTAATTAATCAAAGTGCATTTTCTTTTAAGGGGGCTTGGGAAGTCAATGAAAGCTAGCTCAAACTATTAGATCATATACAACAAGGATTCTTTGGTGGTATTTATCAGATTTAAATGAGATTCTTCTAAATACCAAAGATTTTTGACATGTGCTTAATAAGCAAAAAAAGGGATTGGGGAGCTTCTTTAGCTCACGTGGTTAATTTTTTTTTATATAGCTAAAACGATATTATGTCAAGAAAAAAAGAGGCCAAAACTCGGTCGTTTTGGAGAAAAAAACATTACACCTTCTGCCCTTCCTTCACCCCTCCAGCCGTCCTCTCAACCAGTCATTTCCATGTGTCAGTCGAGCAGTGAACCAAACTTCCTTTTTCCAATATTGTTTTTCTTGGCCAATTTGAAGCCAATAAAATTATGTTTTTTATTTTTTTTCTTGAATTAAAGTGTACATTTTTACATATAAATAAAGACTTTGTTTGTTTAATTTAGATATAAAAAAATTATATAATTTTTTCAAGTTTCTAGTTATTTTTTTAATAAAAAATATTAAATTAATAGAGATAAAAAGATGGTGATGTATATAAAAGTGTTAGACTTTATGCATTATTAGAAAAGTATTTTTATTGGGAAGTTTAATGATATTTTTGTAATAAAATGAAAAAGAAAAAAAATTGAGCCTAAGCTCCCCAAGTTGGGGAGCTTTTTATAGTTGTATGCTCGCCAAACAAAAATAAAATAAAGTAATACTTCTTCCGTTTCTCGCAAACAGTCTTTATTTGAAAGTTTATTTTTTTTAGAAAAATGATACTTTTAATAACTTATTAGTAATAAAATGATATTTTCATGTCTTTATTTTTAGAAGTGGGATTTTTTAAATGAAACATCTAAAATAAAATAATACTTTTTACCCGAAATAGATAGAATATAATATAATAAATGAAGCTACTTTGGTGCAGCATGATGCCACCTTGAAATTATGGTACAACGTTTCCTTATCTTTAACACCTACGATGGTCAATGAGTAACCAATTAAAATAAACATGACCCCTTGATCTACGATAATTGATTTATGGGTCAATTCACATCATTAATCCATGTATTAATATGTGATTGAATAAATTCTTGCCACGTTCATGAATCATGGTAAAGCAAGTTACAGCAGTATTAATGATATCCCTCCGTCTCAAAATTTTTGTAATGTTTGATCTGGTACATAATTTCAATTTCAGATTTAGTGCTTTAAACAAATTAAAAGAGAAAAATATCACTAAGAACCTAATGTGCCCTATGCCCTAAACAGTGTTGATTATTAATACTCCCTCCGTCCCTAATTTATTGTCCAGTTTGACCCGGCGCACCGTTTAAGAAAACATATTTGACTGGATTATTAATATTGGTTTAATGTGTTGTTTCCTTTAAAGTCCATGTGTATGTGGCCCATAATTAAAGTAGGGTGAAAAAGTAAGGGTAAAGTGGTAAAAGTGATGTTCTAAAAAGGTAAGTTTCAAAATGGACAATTATTTTGGGACGGACGAAAAAGGAAAGAAGGACGATAATTTAGGGACGGAGGGAGTAATTATTTTTAATTAGGGTTATCCCTGTAGAATAGTTTTTATTAAATTAGGTTTTTCTAATTTCTATCCATCTTTTAGCGAATTTGGTAAGTAGGAATGCTTATTTTTGGTTCTAAGTTCTTGTTAAATAATAAAATGTAACATATCTTATAATGTATAGTTATGATATTTTTGGGGTCAGTTTTAGCAAATACACATATTGTTATCCTGCCACTCCAACAGATTTCATATAAATGAGAAGAAGCTTTGGTATTTGAATGTTACAAGAGAACAGAGTTAGTGATTATGGATTTCAATTTGTGTATGGGTTTGTTATTGATTCTAGATCCAAGAATTTATAAGTTGAATAAGACATCTTCGAGTATGAACTGGTTGTGATGTAAGGGCGAGTGCAATATTGGTTGGTTGTTGAATAGGTGAGGGACGCCACCATCATACTAAATTTAATTGTATCATTTCATTATGGTGATTTTTTTTATTGTTGTGTTACGGTTTCAAAACTGTTTTCTTGAATACTTGGATTAGTGTTTTTTTTTTTTTGTGTTACTAATGTTGCTTGGCAGTTGATGATCAGTGGTTTCTTTGCAAGTGTCTCTAAAAATTGTGTTTATAGCTTACTTCGCCATTCATTATCCTAGGCATTAGAACGAAGTCTAAGTGGTAGTTGTTATATTTGAGTCTGAAGAAAGGAGTGATTATTCATGTTGATGGGTTAAGAAAAATAACTGACTTAATTATTATTAATTTGATATGTTATTTTCTATAAAGTTCATGTTTATGTAGCTCAGAATTAAAGTAAAATTAAAAAAATAAGGATAAAGTAATAAAAATATTGTTTTAAAAATAAAATTTTCAAAAAATAATTATTTTAAGACAAACGAAAAAAAAATAAAATAAAAGAGTAATTTTGGGACGGAAGGGGCATTATACTGAGGGGGTTTCTTCTTTCTAATAAGTTCTAAGCCAAGGGCAAATCTTTTTGTGTTGTTTTCTTGACTAATATGAGGGCATCCGGTGCAGGTGGCTTGGCTAAAACAAATAATTACTTCTTCTGTTTCGATCAAATAGTTTCCATTTAAAAATTAATTTTTTTAAATAAATGATAATTTCAGTAGTTTATTAGTAATAAAATGAAACATTTATATTTTAATTTTTTAAAAATGATTCTTTAAGTGAAATATCTAAAAAATAAACTAGTGAACTATTTACCTGAAACGGATGGAATTGCTTTTTTGCCTTGTTGTTTCCGTTCCGAACAAATAAAAAAACTCATTGATTTGAAATATGTTGATAATGTCGTTCTTGCTTTTAAAATTAAAGCATTGGGTATAAAATATTCCCTATGTTTCAAATCAAAAATTATATCTTTGAAATGTTTAATAATTAAGATGTATATAAACATCACTATACTTGGTTATAATTAAAAAAAAATTGAGTATAATTAGCATGTTTGTGAAGGGCAGAATTGAAAAAATATAAAAATTACAACTATAACTCTTAAAATAAATTATTTACGTAAATGTCATCAAAATAGAATAATTGAGTATTTGCTCAAAATGCATGCAGTATTGTATACTTTTAAAGATGAATATAAAGAACATTCTAATCCCATTTCACCAAGGAATTCATGTTTGACATATTTAGTACAAACTTATTTGACGTACTTCTTCCACTTTCTTCTTCCACTTTGAGTAAAGAGTCAATAGTTCACTTTTTAAAATTTAGGTTTAAAAGTGTCATTTTATTACTAACTAGTTTTATATTACTGTGTTAAACGTACGTGCATAGATCTCTTTTAATTAAATTATACTCAAATAAAACGAAGGTTATAAACAAAACTAAAAAATAAAGAAAAAACATGATGAAGGGAAAAAACTACAAAAAAATTATGATTTTTAAATTAGAGACTTGAATATTCAAGATTTTTTATTTTTTTTTTGTATTTTCAAGAACTAAGAAAATAAAGTAAAATTTTTTTGGTTATAAAAATTTCAGATTTGATGAAACGGATAAATATTTCAGATATTTATCATCTTTATAGATACTTAATTAGTTATGTCAATATATAACTATATATATATATATATATATATATATATATATATATATATATATATATATATATATATATATATATATATATGAGTTACTAAAAATATCATTTTGTTTTAAAAAATTGACTTTCAAATGAGGACTCTTTGCCAGGAACAAAGAGAGTATTTAGTAAAAACTTAAGTTCCATTTGTTTCACGGAAAATCATTTACAGAAAATGAATTCTGGAAAAATGAAAAGATTTCATTTTCATGTGTTTGGTAAATCTTTTGAAAATAAGTTTGAAAACATTTTCTGGTATTTGACAAACACACGAAAAATGTTACGGAAAACAATATATGAATAAATACAACAAATCTATTTTAATATTAATGCTCATATTGAATATAAGATAGTGTTGAACTTTAAAAAAAATTCCTTTAGTAACCCTCAATTTATTATTAGTGATTTCAAATTAATAAGGTCAATCTTTTTTCAATCTCACAAATACAAATAAATTTTTTTATGATTGATATGAAATAAATGTTTTAAAAAAAGGACAATGTTTGAGACGTCCCTAAATAATATAGTTAACACTAATTTTAGAACATAGTGAGTATTTATTAAAATTATAATTTATTATATATCATGAGTGAAATATTGTATATGTATGTAAATATGTGTAATTGTAGAAGTGGGGTGGAGGGGTGCTTGAACATTTGGAAAATGACATATGGAAAATAAGACTTCATTTTTCATTAACTCGGAAAAGTTTTTATGTTGACTACATTTTCCTAAGGTTACCAAACACCGAAAAATGAGGAAAACGTTTTCCAAAAGTTATTTTCCGTTAAACAAACGAAGTCTTATAGTGATTTTTGATGTAATATAATCATTAGAGAATGTACAACAAATGAGCATTTTTTATCCATATTTAATACTCAACTCATTAAAAATGAATATAAAAATTCATGTGATACTCATAAGCTACACAAACAAAAAAAACTCATACAACAACTTGACGCAAACCTCAATAATCTTTCATATCCTACCATCTTTATCTCCAATAACTTCAAATTTTGAAAAAAAAATATCCAGTGTCCAAATTAGTCAAACAAAGTCTCTATTAATAGATAAAAATATGTACTTTTTAAAAATATATTTTTTATTTTTTTATTATAAAAAAGCCAAAAATCAAAGAAAAAAATGATAAGTCCCACTTTTATTTGAGGAGAGCCGGAGTAGGCTAGGGAGGGGCCAAACAATTTCTTCTGCTTTTGGCGGTCTCTTCCCAAGATACCGGACCAAAGAAACTTCAAATCAGATACTTTTATGATTTAAAAGATCATTTGTTGTTTTCATAGATACTCATTTAAACAAATTTAGAGACTCTATTGTGACTAAAAAAGTGAGCATGGTTACATAATACTCTATCCTATCCACCTAGTTCAAAATAAATTTGAAATTGAGATATTGTAAAGGTTAATATAGCTTTCTATAAATATCCTTAAAATTCATTAAGTTTGAAAGTTTGAGGTAATCTACTTCAACTTCAATTTTCTTTCCTTTTTTTGGTTCTATAAAAGAGTTTCTAAACTTGATGATTTCCAAAGTAGGAAAAAGGAAGACTGAAATACTTACTGAATAACAGGGAAGCAATTTACGGTAGAGTGATTGCACGCGACACGAAGGCGCGTGAGATTAACAACAAACAGGAATGGAGTTTTACACTAGGAAGTCATTTACCAAAAAGCACACACATGGGTTGGTTCCCTTGCCAATTATCTGAACAAGTGGTACACCTCCACGTGGCAAGACCGGGTATATTGCTGCTTTATATCTGTCCATACACGTGTACATGTGTCAAATAAGTGTTTCTTTTATGACAAGTTCAATAGTAGGAGTAAAAATCAAATTTTGATCATCTTTCAATGATTAAAATAAAAAGTATCAAAATTAGTTTAGTTATTAGGAATTTATCAAATTTGATACCTTCTTTTATATCACATCTAATTTTAATACCTTTTATTTTAATACATATGATTAAAAATAATAATTTAATACTCATAAATAATAACCAATAAATATCAAAATTTGGTTCAATATCACCATTAAACTTGCCTTTGGCTAAGACTTAAAAGAGATGATTTATGGATTTTCTTATTTATTTATTGATTTAACCTTTTGACTTTCATTTGACAAAGGAAAGCGTTCTTCTAAGTAGAGGCACACGACAAGTAAATAGGAAGGCGTGTTCTTCATTCTAGGATAACAAGAAAGACACTATTATGACTTTTATTTCGTGTTCAATGTTCATGAATCATGGGCATGCCCTTTGAGTCTTTGACCTTTGTCCAAGTAAAATCTTTTGCATAGCCTAACACGAGTGATTTTTGCCATCCATATTCATGTCACTCTTGGAAGCCTATATATGCGGCTAGGATGAATGTTATCACTTATCACTTATCAGGTTGCTTAAGTGGTCAATTTTATACTCCCACCCATTCGTGCAAAAAGTTCTCGTTTAAAAATTGATTTTTTTTTAAAATGATAATTTTAATAGTTTATGAATAATAAAATGATATTTTTATACCTTAATTTTTTAAAATAGACTATTTAAGTAAAACATACCAACATGAAATACTCCCTCCATCCCAAAATTATTGTCATTAATTAATTTTTCGTCCCTCCCAAAATAATTGTCTGAAACTTTCATTTTTAGGATAACATTTTTACCACTTTATCCTTATTTTTTCATCTTACTTTAATTATGAGTCATATACACATGAACTTTAAAGTAAACTACATATCAGACTAATATTAATAATTCAATCAAATGTGTTTTTTCTTAAACCGTGCACCAAGTCAACCTAGACGACAATTTTAAGACGAGAGAAATAATATATTATTTTCCTGAAACGAAAGGAGTATTTGAGTAATGAACTAATAATGGATGCACTTAATAAGTTCTTAATTTTGTGCATAAAATAATTTGATGTCTTATGCGTTTATATGAAAAATGACTTATAGAAAATTTTATTCTTATTTTTTGATGTTAAGTAACTCTTACAAATATAGTCAACATAATAACTTTTACGAGTCATCGAAAAATTAAGCTTTCTTTTCAAGTAAAATAACTTACGAACTCATTTTTCGTAAGTCATCTTTTCAAATTTTATTCAACCTCTATTTGAGCATCCCTCCGTCCCATTCTCCTTCCCCAACAAACGAAACCCCCCCCCCACCCCAAGAACATATCCTTTTTGTAAAGGTAAAATAGGCATGGTCTATTTTTGTTTTGTTTCTCCTTTCTTGATCATTAAGTTTAGGCATTTTTGGTAACAAAATATCCCTAAGATTTTTTGTTTCTTATTCCTAAAGTTTAAGTGCAATTTTTGGAAACAAAATATTCATTAAAGTTCTTGTCAATATGATAAGAGAATCTAGTAAATAAGGAAGTTGATTTGATTTCTAATTCTAATCTTTTTCCATATTGGAGTTTGTTTTCTTCTTTATGTGTAGATCTCCTTCACATTATAAATAGAGGGCTTGGGGCAGAGGTTGACACACGAATAGAGAGAGAGCTGATACAGAGTACTGAGAGCAGAAAATTCAGAGTTGTAGAAGAAGTTCAGATTTCCAGCTTAATGCAGAGTTTGAATGTAGCTCCGAATGTTATAACATTCGGAACTACATTGAAGTGCTGGAGCAGTTTGTCTTCCTAAGGTTTCTAGGCTGCTGATTTTTTTAATCCCACGTTTTCTCTACCTTTTTTTTTTGTGGTTTTTTGTTCTCCAAGACTTATTGTCTTGTGAGAGTGTTTGGTTGGTGATTTTACATTATTTTTGTAAAACAATTCATCTTTTTAAGTGAAAATCTTTTTGGCCATGAGGCTAGATCTACAAGTATAGGCTTGTAGGTTGTTTGGTAAACGTTTGTGCTTATTTCGTGCTTTAGTTTTTAAGTCTTCTGTTGTTTTAAACTTTTCTGACCAATGTATCTTCCATTGTAGCTACAGTAAGGAGCTACATTAGAAACTTCATTGGCTGTTTGGAAAATCCTAGCTACTATTGTTCTTACAATTAGTATCAGAGTCTTCTCTTGACGTTACTAAGAATTGATTCTGGTTGTAGCCGTGATGGATTCTCAATATGAGAATGTTGTTCGTCCTCAAACTTTGACTAATGTAAATTATTCTATTTGGAAAGTGAAGATGCGTATCTTCATCAAATCAATTGATGAAATAGCGTGGCTTGCTGTTCTAAATGGTTGGAGTCCTCAAAAAACGACTGATAATGATGGTGACGTTAAGATCACTAAAGAGGCTGATTGGTCTAATGAAGATAAGAATACTGCTTCTTTCAATTCTAAAGCCTTGTCTGCCATATACAAAGCCTTAAATGCCAACACCTTTAGGGTTATAGCCAATTATGAGTCTGCTAAAGATGTATGAGAGGCCCTTCAAACCCTATGTGAAGGACCTGTTAGTGTCCGTGCTTCTAAATTAATATTGCTTACCACACAATTTGAAAATACAAGAATGAATGAATCTGAGGATATCATATCATATTATGGTAGGCTTCTTGATATGTCTAACTCTACTTTGGCTTTAGGTGATCCCATCACTAATGATCGCCTTGTTAGTAAAATGATGTGTACCTTGCCTGAATGGTTTAATGTTAAAATATGTGCTATTGAGGAAGCACATGATATTAACAAAATGGGTTTTGAAAGATTGGCTGGTATCCTTTAAAATTTTGAATTAAACCTAAATGATCAAATCAAACAAAAGGGCAAAGGTGCATCATCTTCTACTCCTTCTGTGGAAAGTATTGTTTTTCCTTATGTTATTGATATCTCTTCTGAATTGATTGAATTGCATAAGGAGATTGAGGAATCTGATTTTGGTGAAGACTCAATGAATTTTTTAACAACAAAGTTTTAAAATATTTTGAAAGTAAATGGACAAAACAAATCTCCATCTTCTATCACCAAAATCTCTCTCTATATATAAAGCCTAGGTAGTCTAAAAATAGTAATTTTTCGCCAAAATTTGCATTCCTAAAATAGTAACCCCCTATTTATAACAAACATTTAATGAATCCTATAATTAAATAATACAAATTCAAATATTTATAACTCCTTGAAACTAAAGCCTATGAATTAGAACCACTGCATTCATTGATTTGTTATTCAAACACAACCTTTTATGCATACAACTGTTAGTTTTCCATTGTTGCCAAATAAACTTCAGAAAAATCATGGATGACCTTACGCAAGAAATTTCACTGAAGTGAATCTCAAATACTCACAATTAATTATAACGGAATGACTAATCTATATATATATATATATACACACACACACACATGATTTTTTGTCTACTTCACCAGATTGAAAATTATTAAAACAAATACTTTTAACGAAATCACAAAAACTCACAACTCATTATAACTAAATATAATATATGAATATTCTTTTGTCTATATTATTGGATCAAAGTTCTTAAAAGAAATATTGTGAACAAAATTACAAATACTAATTATTAATATTAAATATATGACTGACCAACAAAAATATATAGATTTGAAATTTTGTTGTCCATTTCATCATATTCAAAATTAAAAAAAAAACTTCAAAACTTCATCTAAAACATGAATGCACATGATTAATTATAAATGACTGACAGATCTAAAAATATATCGATTTGAAATAAATAAATTTAGCAAATACTTCGAGTAACAAGAACTATATAATGGTAAATAACAAAACGAAACAAACAATATTGCAACATGATTTTTCCTCTAATAAAGAGGAAATGTTTCGGCAGTGCATAATTACCTATATTTTAAAGAAGAAATGAACCAACCATTTAATCATGAACGAATTGATTTGTCGTTGTGTTTGAAAAGTAGTCAGATTTACATCAAATTGTAGAGTGCCCAATTATTCTCACTTGGAAAGCTATCTTGATGATCCCCCTCCATAGAGTTCTATATTTTCGAGGATAGAGAATGTGGAGAGGGATAATGAGTAAAGGGAGTGAAGAAGAAAAACTAAAATGGGAGTTGGTTTCATAAGTTGGGTTAATAGTTTGTTTTTTTTTCAATGAGAGGGCAATGTTGCTGGAATAGATATCATGACAAGAGGTAGTGAGACTCAAGACAAGAGTTTTTAATATTATATATATATAATTTAAAACGATGTCGTTTTATTATTGGTGAGTGTGGCGGAGTAACAAAGCCAAGAGATTAAATTTATTTTTTTAATTTTTATTAATTATTGATATTGAAATGAGCCATAAACGGGCTTAAATCAATACAAATAAAATTATGAGTCAATTTTCAATCACTCATCGTCAATTAAATTTGTTTAGAGTAAGTTTTGTCATTCAATTAATATGTGTCGGGTTATGAACGCGTTAGACCCATTTATATTTTTAGTCTTTTAAAGGTTTGAATAGAATATGGTGAAAATTGGGTCGGTCTCTTTTGACAGATATTCAACCGCTGTTCACTATACTTTTTTAACCCGAAATTTTTTTTTGATGTGAAAGAACAAGTATACATTTAATGAATCGTATACGCTTACGATAAGCATCAGTTCATACATTACCATGCATGATTTAAAATTGTGTAATTGTCATTCTCATTTCATAGCAGTGCATCGCGATTTTAAATCGATGCCTCGTATTCAAACTGGTTTATTTCCAATTCATAGCGATGCATCGCGATTCTAAATTGATGCATCGCGAATCCAAATCGACGTATTGATATTGAAAATCAATACACCGCGATACACATTTTTTGTATTTTCATTTTAATTATTTATTTAATTTTTATAAATTGTAGTTATTCCAATTTATTTATTTTATTATTGTTAATCAATTGACACATATATTTCTTTACATTCATAATAATTTTTAATCAAATAAATCAAATGATGATATTTGACTATTCATTGAAATATTATTTTCTTTTAGTTTTGTTTTTCATTTTCATTTTGTTTGATTATAATTTAACTGAGTATAATTTATATGAAAAATATATATGTCCGTGCGTTTAACGCACGGGTATAAAACTAGTTGTTTTCAAAACTGAGCCTAGCAAGTTTGCTCCCAAAGAAAGTTCTTTTCAAACCCCCGAAAAATATTTTACCAATCCTTTTGCTGAAACAACCCACATCTAGAAGTAAAAATATTGATTTTATTCGATGTAGGGCTTGTCAAAGGTTTGGGCATTATGCTAATCAATGTGCTAATACTTTGAGAAAGAAGGGTTTGAATTTTTCTGCTATTTTGAGTGATAGTGATGATGAAGATCCAGGTGATCTCATCACTCTCACTGTTGTACACAACTCTTCATCTGATTTTGCAGGTCCTTCGGCCAATGTACCTCCGAATGTAGCTTCTTCAGAAACTACATCAGAAGCTACATTTGACAGAAGCTGGGAAGATCTTTGTTGTTTTAACTCCTCTGTCACAGAAGATGGTGGAGAATCAGAATCAGACCTGCTGGAAGGTTACAAGAAGTTGTATAAGGATTAGGAAAAGAGGGCTCTTCAAGTTACATTGCTTAGAAAGACAAGTGATTTGCTAAAGAAGGTAATTGAAGATCAGAATGAGTGTATCACAAGGCTGGAATGTTTGCTGCGTAAAAAAGATGTGGAGCTTGAAGAACTGAAAGAAGAACTGCTCAAAGCCAATGAAACCATGGCAAAATGGAACTCAAGCCAACACACAATGGATGATAGGTTGAATTCTGGGAATTCTGGTAAGTCTGGGATTGGTTTCAGGCCAAAGACGTTTGTTAAAGAATGTGAAGGTACGCCTGCTGAACCAAATCAGTCCACACAAAACTTTCAAAATCCAAACTTCTTTGAAAAGCCAAAAATTAGAAAGAGAAATTTTGTGTGTCACTATTGTCACAAACTTGGACATATTCAACCCTTTTGTTTCCTTAAAAAGGCTGTCTATAAGGAAGAGGTTAGGTAAGCTTACCTAGTTTGTTACCAAGTGCAACATCAGAAGCAACATCAGCCAAAAACCTTTTAAAAAATGTGGGTTCCCATAGATAGTTATAGGAATGCAAGATCCAAGTACTGTGAGCCCTTTGATATATGTCATGGTGCTAAGTGGTCCGATGATGAATCTGCTCCCATTATAACTGATCTTGGCCACAAAACAGTTAAGGATAATGTTTCAGGTTTGCTAGACTTTGGAGATCTTGAGTCTCTAGTACAATCTTCAGAACCAGCACCTACACCCGATCTAGACGATACAAAATCTGCAAGTTATGGAAATTCCCCGAATGTAGTTTAGGATGTAGCTCCGAACGTAGTTTTTGATGCAGTTACATCAGAAGCTACATTGGTCATAATCTTGCCAGATACAGAAACAGATCCTGAAAAGCCAGAAACTCTGTCCAGTTTAACTGATCACAGCCATGATATTCCTAGCCGTATACAGAAAAATCATCCAATCTCTCAAGTGATAGGTAATATTCATGATGACATATACACAAGGAGATGAGGTAAAGTTGATTCTCACAAATTAACGTGCTTATCAAAATATTTTTGAGAGAAGCCATGAGAGTCCTTTTTTTTTTTTTTTTTTGCTTTCGTTGCTTGCTTTTTAAATATGACTATACAACTTTTATGGATGCTCCAAATGATCAAAGATTATGGGCTACACATTGATGTATTAACCTTGTATTTTGATAACACCTATGCAATTCGTATAGCACAAAAATCCAGTTCAACATTCTCGAACAAAACACATTAATATAAGACACCATTTTATTAGAGACTTGGTTGAATAAAGAATTGTTTGCATTGAATATGTTGGGACTGAAAATCAACTTGTTGATATTTTTACTAAGAGTCTAGATTTTGAGAAATTTTCCAATCTTTGGAAATCTCTTGTGTTTTGTGTGCCATATGATTTTACACTTAGTTAAAAAAAATAGGCATGATTGCATTTTGAGGGCACTCTAGATCCTTTGACTCACATGTGTGTGCGTCATGTAGTTGCTTGGGAATTGCATTCAATATTTGTTGTGATTTCCTTCTACTGATTCTCTGCTCTCTTTCCCAAAATTGTTTGTTTTATGAAAGTTTAAAGTCCACAAAAGAAAGAGCTACCTTTAAAATCAAGAGTTGTAGAAATTTATTTTGGTACTATGGAACTTATGTTCTCATAGGTTGATCTTGAGAAAAATTGAATACCCTTAAAAGATAAAGCGTGAAAGCTACCTAACAGAAAAGAACTACCTATGAACAAGGTTTGTGGCAACTTTCTTTTGGGACTATGAATCCTTGGATTTCATGGTTTGATCAAAAGCTAAGTGGCTTCCCTTGGTAAATAGTGTAAAAGGTTCCAAGTGACATGTTTTTATAGCTTGAAATAAAGTAGAGCTATTCTCCTAGAGAAATAAAGTACCTATGGAATTTGTGGGAGAGAAGTATGTTTGAGAAAAGAAAAGATGAAAAAATTGCACAAAATTTTATTATTGATGAATGCATCTCCCAATGCAGCTGCATTAGGAACTACATCTTTTGATCTAATCTTTATCACTGTGTGTGATTGCTTTTTTTTATTCTTTTGCCTAGCTTTTTGTTATCATGTTTTTAGGTATAAAATTTTAGGACATGCATTGTTGGTATAGATATCAGCTTGGTGAAATTTTGTCCTAAAATAAACTGTGCAAATCAATTTTCAAAAATTTCCATGTTTCAAAATATTTAGTGGATGCCTAATTTTTGTGTGGAACTAAGAGGTATTGAATCTAGATATGAGGTGCTTAGTTATTACTAGGGGTGTGATCAAGTTATGGTGAACACTTAATTGTGTTTTTCAAAATCTTGGATTTTTGAGAATTCCTAAAAGATTGTTTATTCCTCTTCCTTCTCTGGTCAAATAGGGGGAGAGAAATCAAGTGTTTATGGTGATGGTGATGAATCTCATAAACTGTTTCATGTTTGTTTTATATGCATGTGATTGCATCATTGGTATATTCTGATTAGTACTTAGTAAATAATTTCTGATTTTATATCTTGCACAAATTCAGGGGAAGATGAGATTTTATAACCAATGCAAGTTAGATGGTTTGTTTGGTGTTGAATAAACACTTGTCATTTGATTTGACCAGAAAGGCTCAACAAAGGGGAATATTGTAAGGGTAAAATAGGCATGGCCTATTTTGGTTTTGTTTCTCCTTTCTTGGTCATTAAGTTTAGACATTTTTGGTCATTAAGTTTAGGCATTTTTGGTAACAAAATATTCCTATGATTTTTGGTTTCTTATTCCTAAAGTTTAGGTGCAATTTTTGGAAACAAAATATTCATTATATTTTGGGTTTCTTGGTCCTAAATCCTAGGAGTTATTTTGGAAAAAAAAAATCTATTAAAAAATCCTTCCTAATGCCATGCCTTAAAGTCCTTGTCAATATGGTAAGAGAATCTAGTAAATAAGGAAGTTGATTTGATTTCTAATTCTAATCATTTTTCATATTGGAGTTTGTTTCCTTCTTTATGTGTAGATTTCCTTCACATTATAAACAGAGGGCTTGAGGCAGAGGCTGACACACAAATAGAGAGAGAGAGAGAGAGCTGATACAGAGTGCTGAGAGCAGAAAATTCAGAGTTTTAGAAGAAGTTCAGATTTCCAGCTTGGTGCAGAATTTGAATGTAGCTCCGAATGTTATAACAATCGAAACTACACTGGAGTGCTGGAGGAGTTTGTCTTCCTAGGGTTTCTAGGAAGCTGATTTTTTTAATGCCACGTTTTCTCTACCTGTTTTTCTGTGGGTTTTTGCTCTCCAAAACTTGTTGTCTTGTGAGAGTGTTTGGTTTGGTGATTTCAGATTATTTTTGTAAAACAATTCATCTTTTTAAGTGAAATTTTTTTGCCATGAGGCTAGATCTACAAGTATAGGCTTGTAGGTTGTTTGATAAACGTTTGTGCTTATTTCGTGTTTTAGTTTTTAAGTCTTTCGTTGTTTTTAACTTTTCTTACCAATGTATCTTCCATTGTAGCTACAGTAAGGAGCTACATTGGAAACTGCATTGGCTGTTTGAAAAATCCTAGCTGCTATTGTTCTTACAGTAACGAGCTACAATGGAAACTGCATTGGCTGTTTGAAAAATCCTAGCTACTATTGTTCTTACACTTTTGCATGTCATCTTCACCAGACTCATGCACTCAATTATCTCAAAGAAGTAATATTACAATATTCCTAACTCATTCACCGTCGTCTATTTCCCGCATGATCACTAACTTGAGTTACTTTTACCTTTAAAAAAACCATAATTTACGCACAATTACACATATTTACATACACACAATTATATACTTAAGAAATAATTTTTTTAGAAATTTATATTTGAACACACTATTTATAAATTATAATTTTAATTAACGCCCTAAAACAAGTGTCCACTATATTATCCTGGAATGTCCAAAAACAATTATTTATTTTATTTTTTTAAACGTTTTTTCATATCAATTATCAATTTGTTATTTGCATTTATACGATTGAAAATAGATAAACATGTTGATTTGATGCTACTAATGATAAATTGAAGATTACTAAAAGAAAATACATAAAGTCGAACACATTTTAAAAAAAATAGTTTCTATTCATTAGGGTTATATTCAATTAGGGCCCTAAGAGCATTAATATTGGAACATAAATTGTTGTATCTATTCATGAATTGTTTTCCGTGTGCTTATCAACAGATGAAAATGTTTTCCAACATATTTTTAAAATATTACCAAACACTTGAAAATGATATTTTCATTTTTTAGAAGTTATTTTCTAGAAATCATTTTTCGAAAATCATTTTACATGAAACAAACAAAGCCTATTAGATGACACCTCATTTTGTGTACAAATTTAACTAGGGGAAAATTTCGATCGTTCATTTTTTCAAAGTTTTTAACCGCTACAGTCTACCATATATTTTTTTTAAAACAGGAAAAAACACTTTTGAGAGCGAAATGACTACAATACATTTAATAAATTGAGGGCGCGCTACAGATCACTTACGTAGTGCATCGCGTTGCGTTATTTATGCATCGTGATGCACGAAATTCAAGTGTGATGCACACTTTTTTCTGATGTTTGTGGTGTTTTAGAAGAATACGTGCTAGAAAGATTTGTACAAAAAAGTTGAAAACTGATTGAAAAAAAATGACGGAAATAAAGTACCGAATGGGCATGTGTTATTCAAAATCGAGCTGGACCAAGCAGCATTGTCACGTGCAATAGAGATTGTTAAGCATGACTGTTTTACTTAAAGAGATATTTCAGACATTAACTGTTTTCTGTAATTATGGAATTATTAAACTCCTTAAAAGAAAATCGTTTGTTATTATACATTCTTTTATTTCTCTCTTGTAATTAGTGTATGCTAGGTTAAGAGAGGAAAAATAGGTCAGGAGACTTATTAAACAAACATCTTGGAGACTTTATAGGAGTGAATGACGTGTTCTCTATCCTCTTGGAGGAAGTTACGAAATGGATGGAAAGATCTACCATAAAAGAGATGCAGGAGATTGAAGGAGATAACACAGTACGATAGATACACACTCAAGCATACACTGGAAGAAGATTTCGGCAGGAGCTTGCTCTTTTTTTTCTATCACACTGTTGGGTTTTAGCATTTTGGTTTTGAATCTATTTTGTAAGTTATTTCCAGCCATGTTTAGTGGCTAATTTACTTTTCTTCAGTTAATGAACAAGTAATTCTTTATAAATTACTACTATGAGATTTAATTGGTTTCATTTTCAATTAAGCTCAAGTATTTATTCATTATATGTTTTTTTGTTGCAGATAAATTGTAACGTATGATTATTATGTTTAGTTAATGTTTGTGGCCAGAACTTTAATAAGCCTAATAGTTCAATGCTAGTTATAATCATTTATCCGTAATTGCTATAGGGTTATAATAAAGTTGCAAGTGATGCACCGTTTAGGCATCACAAGCATACTCGGTCCGTGTTGCGGGAATGAGTAATCTAAGTTAAATCATATTGTTTCAATATGCATTGTTTAGAATCGGGTCTCTCTCTCTCTTATTGCTTTCAAAACATTAAATCTTACAAGCGTTTCGGGGGTTGTCTTTTGATTAGTAAAATAATTAATTAGCTCTCTTAACTATCGAGACAATAAGGAAAGTTTGAGTGTTTGACGGTTGTCGACAATTATAACCGATTTATTTGAAACTAATTGAGTCATTTTTGCATTTATGATCAGTAGTAACTTTCGGGATTACATTTCGTTCATTGACTGAAATTTTCTCGTTGTAAATTCAAACGTTATTTTTGCCTACTTAACATTAAGTTCTTTTCATTTACGACTTTTAGTTAAATCATTGTTGATAATTAGTTAGATTAAAAAAACCTCAATCTTTATTTTAAACTAGTTTTTTTAACCCGTGCGTTAAACGCACGTCAACTAAATCGTATATAAACAAAATAAAGAGGATAAAAAAATCTTAAAGGATAAAATAAGAATAATCGGTTTATCAACAATTACACATAAGTATATCACTAATCATTATAGATTCTAAAAAAATTCCTTGTACACAACATTTGTTATCTTATTAGTTGGTTTTTCATTTTCACCGCATATCAATATCTAGTTTCTTCAAAAAGAGACCTACGGCTACATGTAATTATTGACTTAATTTGACACTTGTTAATTGTTATTATATATGATACCAACAATAGTAATTGTTTTCTTTGGAACATGAAAGACAGTCTTACATCGGATGAAGTTAATTTCAAATTTTAGGATAAAAACCTTTTCTCCAACATTGCTTCCTTTCAAAAAAATTGTTTCAATAATATGATCCTCAAGATTTATAATGTTTAGTCTTGTTCCATTGCACAACCCTGCATCATGGTCAATGTTTCTCAATAGCATTACTGAAACACCAATTTTAAGTGTCGATTCATGACCTGACAACTATGAACACTTTATATTATTCAAAAATTATGAATGTCTTCGAACAAACTTGAATTTTTTCTGTCATACAAATAAAATATGAACTCAAATAAGTTCTTCATTTTGAATGATTACTTTTATTAAATTATATTTGTATTTTATGAATAAATAAATTTCTGATAGGAAAATAAGCTAAAATAAAAAATAACGAAATTATTTTAGTAACGTCAGTTTAAATTGTTTTTGTTTTATTGACTCCGTAACTATTATTTTTGTTCCATCAAAGAAGATAGGAGTAGAGATTCGGAAGTAGGTTTTGACGTGAGTGAGAAATTGAAAAAGAAAAGGGTCTAGGACGTGGGAGACTGAAAGTGAGAGAGAGGAAAGGTTGGAGAGTGGGAGGAAGGAGATGTCAAAGAGAATGAGAATTGAGAAACCGTCGTTCACACATGTGGTTCTAAAAATTGATCCTAGCCGTAAAAGTTTAGTAAAAAAATCAATTTTAACCTATGAATGACTTTTGTCAATTCGAAACGTGTGAGTATTAACTCTATTGTATTAGGGCATCCACAATGGGGGATTCTTAAGCAATTCCCAAATTGTTTAAGAATTGTACACCATTGTGTGCAATTCTTCCTTGGGAATTCCTACAAACAATTCCTGATTAATAATTGGTGGAGGGAAGAGAGAGAGAGAGAGAGACACGCATGGGGGGAGAGTGACAGCCACCGCCGGCTTCTTTACCGCGCGTGCAGCTCACGCTCGCTTAAGGCGAGTCTTGGCCTTTGGCACCGTGGGCCACACTGTCTGATCATTGATGGCTTTTTTCTTTTTTCATTTTTTGAAATTGGTTTGTTTGAAATGTAACCGTTTGATTTCCTATTTTATTTTCCCTTTTTTTATGATCGTTTTTTTATGTCTTTTTAAATTTTTTAAAAATGTATTTGTAACATTTAATAGTAAAATTAACATTATAAACATATTTATTTATTTATATTGCATATTTGAATATGCAATATATTAATAAAAATTATTGATGCGTCCAAGAAATCTGGATGCACTAGACAAGCCGAATCTGAACACCTGGCTTTCAACGTGTTCCTGAATCCTCAAAGCCCAACTCTGCAATGCCAATGAACAAACATAAACTGGGCAGGGGCACTCCTTGCAAAGGTCCTCCGGCGTGTGAATTAGTATAAGAAAGTAAGCAATTTGACAGAGTTTCGGCTAGAGAATTAGATTGCGCATACCTCTCTTCATATTTTGTCAAGCTTTTATAACCACCGGAGGCATAACTGCCCATAACCATGAATAACCGCCCATGATTGGCATTAAATGCACAGGATCTCCATTAACTGCCCATGATTGGCATTAACTCCCCCACAAACGGTCATGACCTTTAATAAACACGCATTTAATTAACCCACTAATGACAACGGGTTAGCCGGAGAACTTGCCATTCAGTATCGCTGGCCAGGATTCTTGCTCGGGTGTAACCACCCCCAGCTGTTACCTTGATCTTTACCGGACATGAATGTCCTCAACATATAGCAACTCTTATTGATAAAGACGAGCAATTATGCTCGTTTATTGATTTTGCTCGTTTAGCTGAGCACCCATCTCGCAAGTAACTAACCTGACCAAAACTAAGGTTTTGCCCGGTTGCTCGCGTAGCACCTTTGCTAGATTGCTCGGAAGATACACGCATGACACGTGGCTCGTGGCTTGGGCCTATTGGGCCAAGCAGCTCAATTATAAACAAATTAATTTATTTTAAAAACAATATATGTATTAATTAATTTATTTGCAAAGTATAAAAATAAAAAAATAATGTAATTTTCTTAAAAAGTTTGATGATCAAACGGAGACTCTTTGTTTTTATGTAATATTTTAATGAAAATAATAAATTAATACCTTTGTTTTATATAAATGTATTTGTTATGCAATATATTAATAAAAAAATATAAACAGATTAATTTATTTATATATTGCATATTTGAATATGCAATATATAAATAAATATTATAAACGAAATAATTTATTTATATTGCATATTTGAATATTCAATATATTAATAAAAATTATAAACGAAATAATTTATTTATATAATATATTTGAATATGCAATATATAAATAAATATTATAAACGAAATAATTTATTTATATTGCATATTTGAATATTCAATATATTAATAAAAATTATAAACGAAATAATTTATTTATATTGCATATTTGAATATTCAATATATTAATAAAAATTATAAACGAATTAATTTATTTATATTACATATTTGAATATTCAATATATTGATAAAAATTATAAACGAATTAATTTATTTATATTGCATATACGTATTAATTAATTTATTTGCAAAGTATAAAAATAAAAAGTAGTGTAAATAAAGTGAATGATGTGGTAGTGGGACCCATGTAAGAATTGTTGAAGAATCAAAACCATTGTAGAAAAAAATTCTTAAGAGAGAGAAATTATGAAAATGTATAATTGGTAGTGGGACCCAGCTAAGAGTTTGTTGAGTCCAGATCTCCTGTACCACTTATGTGTACCACTGGTGTACCACTTTCCATCTCAACCGTTGGTTGAGATGCAATGATTGTGATGTAATGGTGAAGATGAAAAGTGAGACACCAGGTTGTAAGATCCTGACTCAGAAATGTAAACGATTGTGGATGCCCTTATAGATCATCAATTTAAACCCAGTTTTCCACGTGATCTACTTGGGCCGGTTAACAAAATTGGCCCATTTCCCCCAGACTTCGGATAAGTATACGACGAGTTCTCGCGCTCACCCATAGCGCACAATAGTAATTACAACCTAAAACCCTCCTCTTTTTGTTTTTTTTTTCCCTATAAAATAAAATCATGAAATGATATTTCTAATATCGTTTGGAAAGAGCAACAGAGTGGCATAAACCCTAGCCGCTCTCTTAAATCTCACTCTCTCTATCTCCCATAAACCCTGCGCCACCCCTTGAGGTACATCTTCTCGATCTATTTGGTTTTTATTTTATTTTATTTGTCGTTTGATTATGATTTATATATTTGTTTTCTGTTTTTTCATTACGGATGATAAAGTTTAAATTGTGTTTCGTGGCTTCATATTACTGTAAAATATGTAGAATGGTTAAGTCTGTTAGGTTCATGATTCTGTAACGGATTATACTCTTTTGGGTTGAATGATTTTTGCTGCATACAGTCTTAGATCATACCTTTGTTGTGCGTGGACGATTTGGCTATTTAAAAAGCCAAGTTTACCACATTCATCTTTGCCAACTATCATCTATTATGGACACACCAAGAGTATTCATCAATGTTTGTTAATTGTTAGCATAATCACTTAAAATCTAACTTCCTTGTAAAACTAAAAAAAGTGACCTCATTTGTGTTCGGAGGGGTCTATCTTGAATTTGGTGAATCTTTGATTTGTGTTTTCTTGTGTCAACATAGAATACATTTCCTTCATTGACATAGGAATATAAGAATATCATTTCTAGAGTACCCACTGTTGCGGTTTGAATGCAAAATAAATTCTAATTGATAAATTTTCTAAAAAATGAACTAGAAGCCAGTTTGAAATGTGTTTCTGAAGTCATATAAGTGTTCAGTTTGAGTGGCATAAGTTTGGATTCAAGTCTTGAACTTGTTCAAGCACGCACACATATATGTATATAGAATAGCTAGAAATGATCTAAATTAATCTTCGATTTTCCGCTATTTGTTTAGTGTTTACCATTTAACTTTTCTAATTAATCTTGAGTCTGTGGCTCCTTGAAATGTCCAATGGAGAAGCTAGTTTCATTATCTTTTGCTAATATCATTGGTATAAATGATGCTTATACTGCTGCTCTGTTTGTAATTATGTGCATTCACATGTTATCAGATGCATATAATGTATTTCCTAGTTTATTTGGTTTCAATATTCATATTTGTAGCATTAAATTTTGATGTTAGTATGTGTGCAATATTTAATTGCGTGTTCCTTGGCCCAGCTATCAGAATGGCCTTCTCTAACAGAATCGGAAGTCTTGTGAAGCAATCTCTTTCACATAACAGTGTATCTATGCTCAATGCTGTTCGTTGCATGTCTACCAAGCTTTTTGTTGGAGGTACGCACTTTATATAATGCATTGGTATATGCTCGTACACTGTCTGTTGCAACTTCTCATATCTTTCTGTATGCAGGTCTTTCTTTTCAAACGGATGATCAATCTTTGAAGGAAGCATTTTCTGGTTTTGGGGATGTTACTGAAGGTGTGGATCATATTGTGCTGTAAAGTTTGTGGGATGTTCCTTCTTTTTGCTCGTGTATTGCATTGATGTTTTGGATGTCACTTGTTTACTAATACTTGGATTGGTTTTGATGTTCAGCTAGGGTTATTACCGACAGAGACTCTGGGAGGTCTAGGGGATTTGGGTTTGTAAACTATGCTAGTGACGACAGTGCCAAGGAAGCAATGTCTGCCATGGATGGGATGGTATGAAAATAGATTTCTGTTTAAATTAAATTTGTTTGAATACATGCTTGAAAGTAATTCAGTGTGTTGATAATGTGTAATATGTTTATCAAGGAACTAAATGGACGGAACATTCGCGTGAGTTTGGCGACTGAGCGACCTCCTCGTTATGGTGGTGGTGGTGGTGGTGGTGGTGATTATAACCGTAATCCTGGCGGGAATGGTCCATATTAAGGCACTGTTGGCTCTAGTTCCATTGTCGATATGCTTAGGCTTTGGAAACTCTTCAACTTGTTATTAGGGAGGACTAGGAATGGCTTAGTGTGTTATTTTGAGGGATTTTCTAAATTTTGCTCTAGTATGTAATGCTCTTAATACAAGTTTTCTGATTATTAAAAGTGGACACTTGGGTGTGTGCCACTAGTTTAGCAGCACGGAGAAATACATTTGGTGTAATTCAACTATCAGGTAGAGAATTCAAGTGAGGTTGGAAGGATGGACTGTGTTTCATTTACAGGTGTTTTACATTGTCTAGTCAGTTGAAGTGATTGCACCAAACCTTTAATGGTTCTTTATTGAACTAGGACAGGGCTTTGATCAAATTAGGCTTGGCTCGTGTTAACTCAGCTTGCCTCTAATCTTGTTGGGTCGAAGTAGATTTCAATTGGGTTTGGACAATGTTTAGTGCATCTCCAGTCTAGTGGAATTTGAGCTGAATTTGGACAATAAGAATGAGCCAAAAACGAAACGTAAGCCCATCAAGCCGCGTTTGAATAATGAATATCAGTGGATGAACATTTGGACAAGTATGCTATCACTTATCACAGGAGAATATTATCAATATCCTTAATTTGTATACGAAGGTAGGCGTGGATTTTATTTGCACACCAAATTGTTCCTGTACCCGTTGGTCTTTTCCATTGACTTAACATAGATTTTAAAAAATTGGTTGACTATATAATTTATTTTAAAAGAGGTATTAAACAAGCGGATCTCCCATGTTTTAACATGTCAAGGGTACCGTACCATGAGCAATTTGTATATAAAATATTTCTAAAAAGGGAAATGAGATAGACATCTATCTAAAAAAGGGAATATAAAATACTTGTGGATGATGAATGGTTGGGACTTAGGCGTGGCGATATGGTATATTATTACTTTTTCATTACTTCAAACGGAAAAGTCATTTGTTACATTCGGCAAAATTAGAATCAATGTATATGTACACGGTCAGAGGGAACCACAACTTTGATATTTTCAAAGCCGGTGGAAATATTTAATAGTATGCAATTTTCTGTAATGACCATTATTATTGATAAACTAAATGTTTGTATCCGTGTCTATGACACGATGTCAGTATATATGATTTCGTTAATTGAAATGATAATATCCAAATAGAAAATGCGATATTAAACTCGATTCATAGTTAAGGGGGGTTATTTGTACGAATTTATATGTAACTGATCCATGACCGTGATAGTCTGACTGAGCTCTATTGTGGGTTGACCTTTTGACCACCGATACGGATGAAACACGTTTGCACTTGTTTATTTTAAAAGGAATTACTCCCTTCCTCCTTATAACAACTATCTGTTTTTTGTAATATAAAAATTAAGAAAGGTAATTTTTGTGGCATTTTATTCACAAATGTACATAAACATCCTTAATGTCCCCGTACAACATTAGAAAACGTGATAAGTACCAAATATAAAATTAGTAAACTTATAATATAAAAATAAACACTTGGTACTATTTAGAAACATAGTGAGTAATTATTTTTTAATAATTTAACTAGTTCTACTGTAAATAAAGTTGTACCCCTTTGTTGTAAAGTGATCGATTTTCTTTTTTCTTTTTTTAATCAGTAAGATATATTTTAATCATATATTTATACAAGTACATGTGTCTTTATTACAAAGCCATAAAATTATAATTAAAGACATTTTTAATTTAGCTTTTAGGCTTTAGCTACCATATTCTATTACGCAAAAAATGAAATGAATTATATATTGAGTATATATAAAAACATAAAAAACTACTGAATTCATAATTTGGAAAATTGGATATAGATTCTTATTAGTAATAGCGCATCGGAATTGGGTCCCTCCGGAAACTTTGACATCATGTTTGTCACATACGAGATTTAAGCTTATATTTAAAACAATAATTTAGTAATATCCCCTACACTTTGCAATTTTTGCGTATCTGAATTCATATTTGTAATGGAAAAATCATAGTTTTCCTATAGTACTTTTAGCGTCGGGACTTGCTCTGATTTTTGTAGCCAAAAATCTTATAGTTCGTTAAGCATTAACTAACTACGTATTCCACACATTCATGGATAGTTTTGGTATCTAAGTAACAGTGAGGGTGAGCCACAGCTTATAAAGATAATTTTTTTTTTAGAAAAGACTATTTTATGAAGTATTTTTTTATTAAAAATAAATTTTTATAACGTAATTTATTATGTATTAGATAGACTGAAATATAAAAAATAAAATTATATCTTATAAATTAATATCTATACTTATATCTACCGGTAACTCCCAAGGAAAGAAACTAAGAAAAGTGTCGGCAGAATCCAGACCACGAAAGTCGCCCGCAATAAAATAGGTAGCAATTGGAGGGATCCACTATCAAATATCAATCACACTTTAGCTCTAAAAAATAATTATTTATACTGGTTTTAGAACTTTTTGTATTTCTTTCTCATATTCTCAAGTTATATTTTAGCTACTAGCAAAATCAAATTAATCAGAGTCATTGTATTTCACAATTGTAAAAAGGTATTATTGACAGTTATTTTGAATAATTTTGCTAACACAAGAAAAATATATCTATTTTTGGATATTTTAAATTAATAAAATATACTTAATATTTACTAAAGAATATATATTACTCCCTTCATCACCTAAATTATTGTTTCGTTTTACTTTTAAAAGGATGAAACCCCGGAAATTTCCCTCGGCCCCACTATGGCACACACTCATGATAAAAACCGCCGAGGGGGAGGCAGTAGCGAGCAAGGAAAGCTCGGTAGATGAACGTAAAGTACGTTGAAGGCGAAGTGAGATACAATCAAGAGCCACTACCTCCTATCTCAACTAGTTCGATCTCGGCAACTGTCAAAGATCAATGGTCCTGACAGAAAGCCTACCAAGGCACGAAGGAACTGACACACGTAATCAACAACTCTCCGATAACAACCAGTCCAATCGTCCCTGACACGACTACATACCATTTATTACCAGCCACAATATGCTCTCCAATTAAAGGACGCCACCTTATACGACCATTCAGGTATAAATAGGAGACATTCTCCACTGTTTTAGGCCAAACTCATTTTCAGATATCCTATTATGCTTGTCACTTTTACTTATCTGGATCTAAGACATGAACAGTCATATTTTTACACAGTTATTACACATCACACCGAAAATCTTACTCTCACGTCGGAGGGTACTAGTCGGGGCACTCCCAACTCCTTAACATCGTTTGTTTTGTCTTATCCAGGTCATCACTCAAACTTAGCCAAACATACATCATCAACATTATTTCTCACTTGGATAAAACGACATGGTCACTACGATTTTTGCGTGATCAACTTTTTTTTTTGTTAAACATGATATTTACGTGTTTTATAATTTTGAAAAAAATAAACGTCAAATTTACACTTAAAAACATTTAATATGACTTAAAAAAAATAAACAAAACAATAATATAGGAACATAGTTAGTATATTACTTGGACGAGATTTGGTTGTTGGTTTTAATTGGATTTTGTCATATCATTCATAAAACACACACCTCCTTTACTTTTTTTAAAAGAAAATACTCCATATGTTCTGGGAAAATAATCAGTATATCTGATTTCATCAATAGAAATAACAGTGTCTAAATGAAGGTGTGCAATTTTAAAAAAATGTTACAGTTGCATTGTTTCAAGTGATAGTTGAAAGATTGATGTTTTTATAAGCGGTGGCTGTTCAGAAGATTAATTACAGGATGTGACTTTGTAATATTAAGATAAATCATAGGAAGAAAAAAAATGGGTGACTGCTCATAATATTAATTATAGGGAGTGACTTGTAATAGAGAGTTAAAAAATGATAACTACTCACACATGTGAATGTGAGGGTGAATCTCAACCATTAAATTTTTTAAGATAATTTAATTTCAACATCTGAATAGCCCTAGTCAATTACCTAGCTGTTTTATAATATAGATATTATTTTAAAATTAACTAATCAAAACCACATTAGTTTACAACAAACTAAAATAACTTATAAATTGTACTTTATTTGTTCTAAACAAAGAGTCTCAATTGAAAAGTTAATAAATGACAATATCCCAAAAAATAATGCTCACGCAAACAAAAAATCATGCCAATAGAAAATTGCTGGGCATTTGAAAGATTATATTTCCATACTGGGTTTATACTCACACAAACAATCAAAGTCTACATTCCCACAGACAAATAAACACTTAATTCGCAAAGTTGTTACCAAACCGTTCATGATCACAAAAAACACAACGTCAAGCCATTACACCACACCAATTGAATATAATAGATGACAAAGCAAAGTTGTTACCAAACCAAATGTGGAATTAGCCAATTCATTTTTTATATAGTACATATAATTAGCCAATAGAGATAGTCATAAAGGCTTTCAAGCAGGCCTGAAAAGGGCTCAGTTAGTAATCAAGTAAACTCAGTAAGCAAAGCTTCTAGAATTTTTTTATTTTATTTTTTGATAAGTAAGCATAGATTCAAGAATACTTCAATTGCTGTTGGGGTTGACTACGCGTAAAGGAAAGGAACTACTGTCAACTCATGCTTGACAAAGAGAACCCTCACGTCGTTCATATTCCTGCTACCGTTCCCACCAACCTCGATCCATTACCCACAAACCCGAATAACCTAACCCATGATAACTCAACAGAGTAAGGAATGAGAATGAAAAACAAAATATGGATTAACAAACCGAAGGGGAGAAGAAAATAGAGAAAGAAAGCTTAAAAGCTCATGAAAATAAAAAAAATTACCTGAACTTAAAGAGCTAGAGTATAACAACAAGAGCTAAAAAGAGAGAGACCGGGAAGGAAATAATAGAAATTTTCTGCCATTGCCGGGGGACATCAATTAAGAGCTTGTATTATTAACAAATCGGAGTGGAGAAGAACACAAAGAAAGAAAGCTTAAAACTGATGAAAGAAAGCTTAAAAACAGAAAAAGAAAGCTTAATTGCCTGAACATAAAGAAAGTATAATAGCAAGGGCTGAAAATAGTGACCGAGGAAGAAAAAAAGCCACGGTACAAATGATGGGGAAGGAAAAAAGGGTTTTGAGTATAAAAGGGGATCCAAATAAATAACAACCATAGAATGATAATTTATGAACAGGAATCTCATAAGTCATTTTTTTGGGGTCCACTCCACTTAATAATGCGATATTTTTTCAAGGACCATTTTCTTTTTCAGTTGGATATCACATTACACGTAAAAGATTGAAGAATTACTATTAACACTTCATTTTTTTTAACTACGTACTACTTAACGATACTACAATATGTAGAATATTAATTTGGCACAAACAAAAGAAAATATTAATAAAGTATTAGTTAAAAAAACAAAATGTAAAAGCAATGTATAACACACGAATCTAGTCTTTTGTTAAAGAGTGAGTCTTTTATAAAACCGTTTTACGAATCTTTAATTTATAAGACGTAATCTTACTCTCTACAACTTAATCCACCAACAGACGATGTCTAAAATTAAAAAGGTGATTTATGCCATATTAATCTAGTTTACATTCGGCCGATGAATGCGAAAGGCTGTCAGAAGCAGAAAAACAATGAAGTTTGAGGGTTAGTATCAAATTGAAATTAAAAGCAATATGAAATTCCAGGATTAATGTGGTTGCATTGCATGATACCAAATAGTTTTGAATGCAGGCTAGCTATAAACCTCTCATGGCATACTACCCATCCATTTCGGACAAAGAGTTTTATTTAAAAGTTAAATTTTATATAAAAAAAAGATACTTTTAGTAATAAAATGAAATTATTATGACTTTATTTTTAAAAATTAATTATTTAAATAAAACATTCCAAAATAAAATAATAAACTCTTTACCTAACGGAAAAAAATATTTGCAAATCGACTATAAGAAGAGCGCAGACATTAATTTTTCGAGTGTACATCTTACGGTAGGAGAACCCATATAATAATACATGTAACATGCTCATTAATTAACCATAAAACAAACAACCATATTAAATTTGATTACAAAACATACAAGAACAATGGTAGGCGTCAAACATGATAGAACTCGATCGAGTTAGGCCTAAGTAGGAAATATAAACGACTACTTTATTTCTAAATAATCATTTCAGATTGTGGGAAGGTACCAATCACGACTGAAAGAAAAGTTGGGTTGTCCCCAATCCAATCCAAAATTGGCCTAAAACAAATTCTTTCGGAGTACGAGATATTTATATTTAGTACGTGGTGGGAATATTATATACTCCACACGTTTTGTACAAATAATTCATTATTTTATTTTAAAATGTTTTATTTAAAATTTTAATTTTAAAAATTAAAACATAAAATTATTATTTTATTATTAATAAGCCACTCTTTCTGTTTTTGACAAAAGTCCCGTTAAAATTCAAACTTTTTAATGAAAATGATATTTTTAATAGCTCATTAGTAATAAAATGAAACATTTATGCCTTAATTTTTGAAAGTAAACTCTTTAAATAAAACATTATTAAATGAAATAGTAGACTTTTTGCTCAAAACGAAGAACATTGAAATTATTATTTTCTTAAAAAAATTAAATCTCAAATGAGAACACTTTACCTAGAACTAATGGATTATCACATTGGTTTGAATAATGTGTTCCAACTTTCAGACCTCCTAAGGGGGTGGCCCAGTGGTAGACATGGAGCTTCACAAAGCGTGAGGTCTATGTTTGATCCATTCCCATACCCTTTAAAATTAAAAAAAAAAAAAAAGTGTTCCAACTTTCGGATGGATGAATGTTTAAAATGGAGAGTATTACTTTAAATGAAATATAAACTAAATTGTAACAGAAGTCTTTTGTTCCATTCGGAAAAAAATGAAGTTAAATTAGATATTTTCTAGGTCAAAGGTCTTCCAGAAGAATGTCTTTTCAGTTTTCACTAGTTGGCTAAACTTGTAACTTGTAACTTGTAAGGGCGTGTTTGATTTTTTTTAATGATTTGTTTTTATAAATTTTTACTTATAACTTATTAAATTGATAACTAATAATTGGTGTTATTTAATTTATTATTTTGAAAGTATTATTACTTTTTATAAGTTAGTGTGTGTATTTGATTAGTTAGTTAACAAAAATAATGAATTAAAATATAAAGACTAAAATAACCTTATCATAAAATGTGATTTATTATTATTATTATTATTATTTTGATGAATGTTAAAGTGAAATACAATTGGCTATAACTTATTACGCATATTAGCTAAACTAAACCCATACTATCAAAGGTAATTTCTCAGAAGTTCACATACGGACCTACAATCGAACACCTTGGCAGTACATGTGATTTAGCGTCATTAATTAATAGATTATATTTTGTTTTTTAATAGAAAATATTAAGTTTATCATCAGAATTACCACTCTGGTGACAACTTTGCCTTGAAGGCAAAATGCATGTAAGGTGCATGTGCATTTTCAAAGCATAATTGTCATTATAGTGGTAATACTGATGGTAAATCTAGCAAAATTGTTTTTTAGTTACTTCACTTAATTGAGTTTGTGCGGATTGCATCATAGATATAATCCAAAAGAAGTTTACTTTACTTTGTACCTCTTTGGCATTTTAACGTTTTACTATTGGTTGTGGTGTACATTACATGGTCGGCGTGTGAAATTGGGGGTCTAAGAACAATTACGTCGAACGGAGCTTCCTTTTGTAGCATAATTTTTTTGAAAAATTAAAAAAACAAACAGAAAATAATAAAAAACATTTCATCAAGAGTCATAAACATAAAACACGAAATATTTACAAAATACTACTTAAATGCCGCTCTTATATCACATTTAGAATAAAATCAGTAATCAAAATATAATAATCAATTTTTTCAACCCTTCTCAATGATATCATATCTAGCCAATTCAAGTATTCTTGAGATACTTTCGTGATGACGTTTTGTCTGCTTACAATAATTGATATCAAAGCTTACGAATAACTAACAAAAAGAATTCAAATTTCATTATCACAAAAAAAATAAAATAAAAAAATTCTATGTACAATTTCTCTATTTTAGTATATAATTATAGTGTATGCACAATTTTTCCATTAAAATAAATTAACGATTAATCTCAATTTCTCTATTTTAAAATTATAGTATATGTTTAAATAATCAAATTTCAATTAGAATGCCACCAATTAACGACAAGTCACTCATTCACATACTTAAAAGATCAAAAAATTCAATTATATTATCAAAATACCAATAACGCATAAAGCAAAAAACATAAAAAAAACATAATTTTTTGGGGGGAAAATGGAAAGGGCCGTAGTAGAAATCTTACTTTTGTGTTTTTTTTTTTTTCAAATTATAGAAACTAGAAAGAGTCAAGCCAGTGTAGACTATCTCTGTCACTCACTGTCTCACTTTATCTGATCTGTTAGTATTAAACTAGGGGTATTTTTTTTAAATACTCCCTCTGTTTTCAACTTGTTATTTATCTTTCTTTTTTCATTCATTTTAAATAATTGTTTTATTTCAAAACTTTCCTTTTTAAAAAACACACATTTCACCAATATTTATAATACAATCAATTCGTTTTTCTTACATGGTGTGCCGAGTGAATCCAAATACTATTTTAAAAACAGAGGGAGTAATAGGCATGATTTTTTGAGATTTGGGGGATATGAGATTTTTCGAGGGCCCAAGGTCATGACCTCACTTGGCTTATGGAAGGGCCAGCCATGGTGGTGTACCACGTAAGCATGTCATTTTGCACTCCATGACCACAAAAAATTTCATTTTATTTTTCTCATCTCAACCTTAGTGGCAAACATATAATTGGTTGGATATCACGTGAATTAGCATGAGATATCATCATTTAACCTATTACATGTTTGATACCTAGATTATAATATGAAATTTGTACAAAAAATTTAGAAGTCATAAAAATACATTTGAAAAAAAATCATAATATATGTGACAAATATATACTTCCTCAGTCCCAAATTTATTGTCCTCCTTTCATTACTAGTATTTTCCAAAAAAAAAATGTCTTTGTTTGAAAGATTTTCTTTATAAGACAAGACTTATCATTTTATCATTCCTTTTTTCTTTCCTTCCGTACTTTACTTTTTTTTTTTCCTCTTAAGGGGGGCGTGGGAAGGGATCGAACCTGAGAAAGCCACCCCCTTAGGGGCAAAAAATTTTTTAATTTTTTTTTCTCCTAAGGGGGCATGGGAAGGGATCGAACCTGCGACCTCACACATGTAAAGCCCCATATCTACCACTGGACCATCCCCTTAGGGGCTTCCATACTTTACTTATGAGCGTTATATATATGAATTTTAAAGTAAAGTAAATACTATATCAATGTTCATAATTAAGCTAATTATTTTTTCATAATTTGTGTGCTAGGTCAAATAGAAAAATATTTTTGGGAGGATGTGAATAAATAAATTAATTTAATTTCACGTCATTTAAGTTGTAATATCATTAGACATGACAATTGTTGAGTTGGTTTTGGTATAGATCGGGATGAGACGGGTAACGGATTGAAACCAATTAAATTCAAAAGATCAAGCATGTCAAAATGTGTCGAGTTAAAATGAGTAACATGTCCGTCTTAACCCGGATTCTCCTCCCCCAAAAAAATTCATAAATTTATAGAGTAAAATTAGCGTGCCAAAATGGATAACAGGTTGAACACGCTTTAACCCGACCTGACCCAACCCAACCCAACCCGTTAATATTTTTTTAGTTGAAATAGGTTACTCGTTTCGACTAAAACGAGTTGAGTTGAGTTAAATAATTTTTGGGATCAAGTAGATTAATGGATTTGGAGTTATAATTATGATCGAGAATTAAATACCACAGTTTTCTCACAGCTTGCCCTTTTCTTATCTCCACCGACAAACTATGCAAAGCCGATATCAATTGACCTGTGGCTTGACTATACCCTTTAAATGAGTAAAGAAAGGCCTCCCTCCCTCCCTCCAATCATGCAAGGCATATTCAAAAGTGAAACCCAAGTTGATGTCTTCCACTTTCCATTAACAACAAGTAGCTAGAAGAAAAACAAAGGCGAGACAAATCATAACCAGACAAGATATACAACTTATTAAAGAAGGACATTCATGATAAGAAGAATAATCCTTTTTTTTTTTTTTTTTGTCTAAAAAATCGCATTTCTTGATTTCAAATCCAAGAATTGATCATCTGGTCCCTTTTCTTTGAAGGACACACAAATCAATCCCTTCAACAAACATATTATTACATCATATCCCTCATTTCCATATAATATACACTTCTCCCCACTTTATCATTGTTGTATGTATATATATATATTAATGAACACCTATACCTTCCCCTATAATACAACATCGGGATCCGTTCCTCCGCAGCTCCATCCTGCATGGGTAGTGCTCCGTGGCAATCTTATCTTTCCAAGTTCTCAACGACATCCCAGTTGTCGTTTAATCGATGATCGTCACCGGAGCAGAATGGATTGATCCAATACATTGAGTACAATAACTTATAAAAAAAACTTAACTTTAAGTGGAAAAATATTAAACTCTTTTTTTATGTGAAGGTGATGGTGATGATGATCGATGCTTAATCATCAGAACGATCATTGCTATTTGTTTCCTTTTTTACCCTTGATTTGATGCCGTAATAACTAACGTACCACTTGACGAACTTTCTCAAACCCGTTGCCAAATCGGTGGTGGGTTTGTACCCGAAGTCCTTGTACGCCAGGCTAACGTTTGCGTGCGTGAAAGGGACGTCGCCGTTTCGTGGCATCTTGATCACGTGTTTCTTTGCCTTTATGTTCAACAAACTCTCCAATATCCCGACCAACTTCCCCACCGACACCGGCGACGTGTTTCCCAGGTTGTAAATCCTCAACTGCGCCGGCCCTCTCTTCTTCCCTCCCTTTCCGGTGCTCTTCTCCGCCGTGTCGAGTGCCCCCACGCATCCTTTCACCACGTCGTCGATGTACGTGAAGTCACGCGCCACCTCCTTATTATCCTGCGTCTGGTAGATGTTGATGGGCTTTCCTTGAAGTATGTCCTTGGTGAAGAAGAAGTAAGCCATGTCGGGTCTTCCCCATGGTCCGTAAACAGTGAAAAAGCGGAGCCCCGTAATGGAAAGCCCGTAAATATGGTTGTAAGTGTGGGCAATTTCCTCGCCCGCTTTTTTGGTGGCGGCGTATAGGCTAGCGGGTTGGTCGGTGCGGTGAGATTCTGAAAACGGGTTCTGGGTGTTTAACCCATAAACCGAGCTGGATGATGCCCAGACAATCGACGGTTGGGGATCGGCGTTCTTTGCAGTTTCGAGGAGATTAACGAATCCAGCAATGTTGGAGCTAATGTAGGATTGAGGATTCTGCATAGCGTAGCGTACACCGGCCTGAGCAGCCAAATGGAGGACGTGACTAAAAGGGACAATGTCGAAGAGCTTAGCCAGCAATTCGGCGTCGTTTAGATCACCTTCGACAATAAAGATCTCATGTTGATGGAGAAGGTTTTGTCGGGCACGTTTAAGGGAAGGATCGTAGTAAGAATTGAAGTTGTCAAGGCCCAAAACGCCGTCGCCACGTTTCTTCAAGGCGAGGGAGCAGTGAGTGCCAACAAAGCCGCCAGCACCGGTGACGAGGACGGAGAAGCCATTGGGACGGCGAGGAGTGGAGGAACGGCGGACTTGCTTCTCCCAGGCGGCACCGCTGCCGTAGAAAGCGGAGGAGAGGAAGTGGGAAGTGGTGTGGAGAGGGTGGTGGGAATTAGTATTAGAATTATCGGAGGTGGATAGTGGAGGGTAGTTAAGGGTAAAGAAAAAAATCAAGACAAGAGCGACTAAAAGAGTGACACGAAAAAGGAGTTTGGAGGAAGCAGCTAAGAGCTTTGTACTATTGACTCGGCGGATGTAGCTGTTGTACCGTTCTAGCTTTGTTGTTTTGCTTGTATCCGGTGGAGACGCCATTGGAGGACAAAGAGAGAGAAAATGGAGCTCAGCTCAGCTCAATGTGAAGATGATTGACCGGAGGGAGGGGAGGGTTTGGTTGTATTCTTTTTTTGAGGGCTCGAGTGTGTGGATATAAAGGGAAGAGTGAGTGTTTTCACACCAACCTGTCTTCGCGAAGCCCCTGTGTGTGTATTTTATGGTCAGATCAATTTACGTAATTTAATGCATTAATCGAGTGTTTTTTTTTAAAAAAATATTTTTATATTTTGCTTTGAATGATATCATTTTTATTTTTAATTTCCGATCAAATTATTATGGAAAATAACAAAAAATTAAGGGTAATTATGTATCACCCCCTTCAATTATGGGACATGTTCAAACTGCTCTCCTCAACTACTGATTGCACCGGTGCCCATTCTAAACATAATGTTTTTTTTTTTTTAACTTACACCTTCTGTTTGAGTACTACCGTTTGAATTAACGAAAATTACCCACCCGACACTAACGTGAACATCTTTACTTTTCTTAATAACCATAATGCCTATTTGGTATTTAAATTGATTATTTCACGCTTGTTGTTTAAGCCCTCATCGTGGATCTTATGTATATATCATCCGCCTTTAAATTATTGTTGTGCTTCACCCAGAACATTAATTAAACAATGTACTAGATTATTAATATTGATATAATATGTGGTTTTCTTTAAAATTATGTTCATATGATTCAAAATTAACGTAAGAGGTAAAAGTAAGGGGACAATGGTAAACATATTTTTCAAAAAAAAAAAACTTTACACATAAAACAAAATTTTTGGTATGGCAAAAAGAAAAAAAAATAGGACAATAATTTAAAGATGGAGAGATTATGAGATAGTTAATTGAAATACCAAAAAGACACTAGTAATTTTTTTTTAAGATGGTTGCATGGATCTCATGTGCCTTTTGTGTCAATTCAAGTAGCAGTGTCATAATATAAGGTGCAATTAAAAAAAATATTATTCCTTCCGTTTTGGGTAAAAAGTTTAGTGTTCTATTTTAGATTGTTTCATTTAAATAGACTACTTTTAAATGTTAAAGTATAAAAGTGTTATTTTATTACTCCCTCCATCTTAAAATTATTGTCTGTTTTCATTTTTCGTTAATTCCAACGTAATTGTCTTCTTTGAAACTTTCCTTTTTAGGATAACACTTTTACTACTTTATTCTTACTTTTTTATCATACTTTAATTATGGGTCACATGTACATGAATTTTATAGTAAACTACACATCAAACAAATATTAGTAATCTAGTCAAATATATTTTCTTAAACCGTGCATCAAGTCAACCGAAACGATAATTTTGAGACCGAGGGAGTATTAATGAGTTACTAAAAATGTTTTTTTTTTAATTTTTAAATTTGACTAACAAATAGAGATTAAAGAGGAAGTATAATTTTGGGGGGCTTGAATATTGCTTGAATTGGTTGTTGAGGGAAAGACTCAAACCTGATTAATAGTTAAGGGGCATTGTCAATACTTTTTAACTAGAACTGTTCCATTGAACCCCTCTAGTGGTGGGACCAGGTTAGGGGTGCTGTTGGATGGAGACCACTTTCTTTTTGGTCTAACGTAGAGTACTCCTACTCGCTTTTCACTCGCTTACAGATGGAAAGTGGGGACTGTGATTATGAGTGGAGGTGAATAAAATGCCCCTCATCTCCTACAAAATCACTGATTTGTCCTAAATTAAAATTTATGTCAGCATTCAAATGCCAGGCTGCCAGCTATATACCATGTGGCCCACACGTGTACTCCATGGGAACGCTCTTTTGTTCAAACTTAGGCAACGGTGTACCTGAAGTTTAATAAGCAAAAAGAGATAATTATTGGAAAAAAAATATCTTAGAAATATGTAATGATAACAGCGAGCTCGAATATTTTTCATTGAGTAATGCTAAAGTCACTCAATGAGCATTCAAATTTGTGTATCAAATGATATGGTTTTCAATGTGTTATTTTATTTGACATTTTATGAGCTCCACTGTAAGTTAAAAAGTTATGTTAACAATATAACACATAAAATATCACATCATTTGATACTCAAAATTGAATGTTATTAGAGGGGCCATAGCATAAACCTTTTCGATTTTCCACTTTTGGACCCAGAAAATCATAATCTCTAACATTATGCTTTGGCATTTGTTACCATTCTTCTTCTTCTTTTTTTTTTTTTCTGAAATTTGTACAATACGTCAATTATGGCACTTTTCGAGTAATTTTTAAATATAATATTTTCTCAAATTATTCTGTTCGTTTTTTTTTTCCAAAATCATGATAGTATTACAAATACATGTTTTATGATTTTGATTTTTTTTGGCCAAATTTTCTTTTGAAAAATAGTTAGTCAAACAAAATAATAATTTATAAACAGATGGAGTAATTTTTATTTTTCTAACTAAAATATTTTCACAATCAACCCCAAAAATATTAACATTAATGTTATATAAAATGATTTGATAACTTAGTAATTGTGATTTTCTGACTCTAAAATATGTATTGATAACTTAAATCAACTTTATTTATCGATCAATGAAATGCGTAGAGATAAAAACTTCATTACTGAGCATGAAAAACTAGCTTTTCTAAATTAAAAAGTTTAGGATATAAGTAATAATACATGATAAGGAAACTTTGTGCAAGTCATTTTCAGGTATTTAATATATAATTGAATAAAATTCAAGGTTATTAATGAAAAAAATAGAGGTACATCAACAATTTATCAAAACTTTACTCAAATTTAAGAGGTTTAAAATGAATTAAAAATCAATTAAATTAATCCCAAAAGGTCAAATCGTTACTTTATACGGAGTATAAAGTTGGAAAAAGTATTCCCGCCATCCTTAAATTATCATCCTCATTGATTCGGCGTACGGATTGAGAAAAAACAATTGACATGATTATTTATATTTGTTTAATGTGTAGTTTCTTTTAAAGCTCATATGTATATGGTTCATAATTAAAGTAAAGTGAAAAAGTAAGGGTGATGCTACACAATTTGGTCTTGTGCCGTTCCTTGCGGTTTATAGGATATCTGGGCTTATGTGAAGGTATGATCTTATATAAACCTGTCAAAAGAAGACCACCTTAGAAGGAATGCAAGGTAGGGCCTCGCGAAACCCCTCATGTGTGAGAGTAAGTATTAAGCTTGCAGAAAGTAAAATAACAGAGTTTCGGTGTGTAAAAGTGAATGTACCTTTAAAATGAAGTATTGCAAAGTATATATAGCCTTTTTGGAAGTGAAATCCGGGCTGAGTCATTACTATGGAGAAATCATAGACCTTTATAACCATAAATGCAAGTTGACCGCGTAACTGACGGAGCCATGGTTTAAATCTCGGGCTTCGGGGTTATCTGACAATTAGGCTTGGAATGAATACCTGTCTTATTCGAGTATCCTTGTTCCATGCTCAATCAGATTGGTAGGAGGATTCTTGCTCGGTGGATATGTAGAATGTTCTCCCCAGGTTGTCCTGCTCGGGTGACCTTTTTCCTAGTCCCTATCTTCCATGTGCTTATCACGTTTGCTCAGCTCGTGACCAGAATTTGGGCCGAGCTCATCAGTTGCCCCTGCTCTTTGTTCGCCGAGTATTTATGCTCGGTGCAAGGAGCATGTTTGTGATGTCACTGTAGATTGAGTTAGGGAGCAGAACACTTGTTTATTTTCATTGGCAGTGAGTGAAGGGAATTGCTTTGTGGGTGACGGTTGATGCATTCGAAACACCGATTGCAGGAAGATAGAAGGTTCTTCTGGGGTGACATCGGCTAGGTACAGTCATGATGGGTTGCGTGTTTTCGAGGCGGGCATTAATGACGGGCTTGATCGGGTTCATCGCAGCTGCCATAGTTTGAATTTGAGAAGGCCTTAGGTGTGTGATTTGGGCACCATTTTCCCCAAGTTCCGCCTATAAAAGGGGAAAACCTAAACCCTCGGTTTCTTTTACT
Organism: Codonopsis lanceolata; assembly: GCA_013146195.2. Classification (NCBI taxonomy): domain Eukaryota; kingdom Viridiplantae; phylum Streptophyta; class Magnoliopsida; order Asterales; family Campanulaceae; genus Codonopsis; species Codonopsis lanceolata. Next base: position 91,598,995 of record CM028384.1, read on the forward strand.
GCCCCTTTGCCTTCAAGTTCTCTTTATTTCTCTTTATTCCGTTGATTTTTCCGGTGGTAAGTCCTCCATCTTAACAAGAATTTCTTCTTCTTCTGCAATTCTGGATCAAGTTCACATTTCCGCCTCCGGCAAATTGATCCCTATTAAATGCGCAAGTAAGTTTGTTCTGGTCCTAATTCTCTTCTTCTGTTTCTGTAATAAATTCATTTTAAATTTCTGGATTTATAGTATGTTCATATTGCTTTCTAAGTAGATTCTTAGGGATTTGCGTCTAGATCTGGGTTACAGGGAGATCGAGGAGAAATGTTCAAGGAATCATAAGTTTTCTGGGGCTTTAATCAAGATATTCCTCGATCTCTTGTAGGATGTCTTTTCCCCTTCGACTTTTTGACGATAACTCTGACCACGAGGAAGAAGCTTATGATTACGATCATGGTGCCCAAGGAAATCATGCACCGACAGATTCTGAGCAGACTAGATCTGAAGGATGTGCTCCTGAGGGAAGGAATACCCAGGAGGCGAGCAGCCGAATTCCTACTGAGAGGGTTGTAAATGACATGACCACTGATCAGGATGAGGTGGATGAGGCGAGCTCGAGTGGGATCCCTAGCGATGAGGAGTTGGCCGGTCGACCTCGAGTAGGAAGGAGACACCGTAACAAAGATTACTATAACCTGAGCTCGCTTGCTCACTGGGAGTCAATTGACTCAGTTGTAGAGGTTGGTAACTGGTTCAGCTCGATTGGGATTTCCGAGAAGGATTATCGAGGAGTTCTTTATGAGTCCGACATGACTCCCGCTCAGATGAGAAGCAAGACGAAAAGAATAGTCTTCTTCTATGATTTCTTCCGCGTCGGGATGCGTTTCCCATTAGACCCTTTTATTGTCGAATTTCTGAGGGAGACGAATGCGGTACCATGCGATCTTCAACTCACCACGGTGTTGATCTTGATCGCCTTCAGCGTAACCTGCTGACTGGTCGACTTTGAACCAGAGATGAACATACTCCGCAAACTTTTTTAATTTACCAAAGATAAAAGATCTGGCAGGATTACTGATCGCTCGAAGGCTGGGGTTTTGAAACTGTTCAATGAGTTCCCCCACAAGGTTGACAAGTGGGACAAGAGGATCATCGTTGTGGAATCTCGGGTGGGATGGCCGTTTTCCCCGACTCCTTACGAAATGAAGCCTCCAACCTATGACCGACATGCCACCTTCACCCGAGAAGATAAGTGTATGGCGATGTTGAGAGGCGCGTTAGGAGTGACCGAGTAGGGTCAACAATGGTTGATTGATTGGAAATCAATCGTGTAGAATGCAAAAGTCTTGCGTCTGGTCGGGATGTACTGTTGTTTCTCATTATATCTTGATTTGCATTTGTTCATTCATTACATTAGGTTCTATACTTAGTGGTTAATTGGGCTGCGTACCAGTTAGTGTGGCAACTGTGTATAGACCTTTGCCTTAGAATAATTTTCTAGATTTCACAGGTTCAGCGGAAGACTTCGGCTGAAGGCTTCACCGGAAGACTTCAAGCAGCCTTTAGCGACAGACCTTGTCTACACTCGGACAGCATGACGTGTCCAAGACTTCCAGACTTCAAAGCTTAAGTGGATTATTTAACTCAAGCCTAAATCAGTTTGCATTTTAATTAAATCTTCTCCAGATCAACGCTGACTTCTCAGACACGTCCCTCCAGCTTTTCCGAAAACGCATGAAGACTTTCGTTTCCTGAAAAGTGGCAGCGAGTGCCTGAGGCCCGACACATACGAGGCGTACCAACTACTGCAGTGCAAACTCGATTGTCCGCTCACCGCTAGTTCTTTGCAACAATTCTTCACCATTCCCTGCTCAGTATTAGTTGAAGAAGAAGTCAACAAGCAGCTCCAGGCATTTAATGCATTCAACCTAATAGAGTTGTTACTCACTTCGTCTTCTCCAACGATCTCAAGAATGCCCAAGCTATAAATACTGTCATTAAAGATTGAAGAAAACAATGCTCTTAATCTTCACAACAACATCAAGCTTTATATACTCAGTGCATTCAAAAGATTATTAACTGATCAACGAAGTCCCTCAACAACAACAAGAAGATCTGCATCAACAATTAATCTTTTGCTTCTTATTGTTGCTCCTTCTACTATTCTTCTGCACATTTTATATTTTGTTTTGTCCAGATATTCAATACCCTCTCCCCAAACACAACTCAAATATTTTGTACACGATCCATTGGACATTTCTGTAATAGAACTAGTGGAAAACATGGTGCACATTTAAATCCAAGGTTGACTGCCTTGGTGGTGGACGTAGCACTCTTTATAGTGCGAACCATCTCAAAATACATGTGTTATTTACTTACTGCTTTACACTGTTTTCATATCTATTAACTTATTCCTTTAGCAGCAAACTTGAGTAACCAGCTAAGTCTACCGGTAGTGCTTCACCAGCAGACTTAGTCTGTCTTTCTTGCAAGACTTCCGCTACTTCAATCTTTTCAATAGATTGCAAGTGCTTGTTTTATGAATTAATACAAAAAGTTTTAAGTGTTTAATAAGCTATTCAACCCCCACTTCTAGCTTATTATTGTGTCATTTGGGACTAACATGTACCCTACTCCCCTGGAGGGTGTAGAGCCCTTGATCACCGTAACACCCAAGCCTGCCCATCCTTTTTGAGGGACTTGTCATGACAACAAGTTCCCCGAGTGAGTGCGAGCTGTGCGGTCTGGCGATAGATTGTACTCTCCGTCTTGATTTTGATGATGATGGTATATGTTTTTTTAGCCTTGTAGAAAATATATCTTGACGTTTTCTAACTTGTTCTCTTTTTACTGGTAGTGGTGAAGGATATACTAAGGCAGCGAAAGACTGATTTTAAGGCGAAATCTATTGCTCGCCATGGTGAGTTGATAAGGCGCGAACAACCTGCTTGTTCCTCCCTACCCAAGGCTCATTTTGTTGAAAAGAGTAGGAAGTCATCCCGGGCTTCTGGCTCATCCATCGAGCCAAGATCTTCTCCTGTAACGGCGCCAATCACTGAGCACACATCTCGGAAAATACCAGTTGTGACAGATACCCGAGCAGGAGGTCGAAGCACCCGATTATGGATAGGGGAGGATGAACCCCAAGAAACAATTCAAGCAGGGTCTGGTGCCTTGCCTTCCCCCACTATTCCGACTCCACCGATTACTAGACTGCCACCTCCCCCTCCTCGACACGAAGAGCCACTGCGGAGTGGTATACCTAGTTGGTTAAGAGCCAACTTTGTGATGCCCGTATCCCGAGAAGGGGTAAGGGCACTGGTGAACGAGGTCGCTGAAGTTCCCCCTCTCGAAGGAATAAATATTCGCGATCCGGGGACTATGAGTGCTATTTGCGAGTAGGGAATTCTGAAGAGGGTTGTCCAGCCAGACGTTGTTCGAGGCGATGCGAAAACGCCAAACAACATTAGGTATGTTAAGCCAATTGATGTATGAACATAATCAACATTAATGTATATTCCTTGCTCATTTGTGTTTTCTTGTTTTGCAGTTCTCCTCCAAGGTTACTCTTCTACACAAACGTGCAGACGAATATAAATATAAGGCTGGAGCTTTGTTTGAGCAGAAGAGGAAGTCCGATGAGGCTGTCCGTTCATATAAGGAGGACTTGCTGGCCAAGGACAACGAGGTCCTTGCCATGGTTGCCGAGCTGACCAAGCTCGAGGAGGAAATTATCCGCCTAAAGGCCCAGGTGGAGTTTTCTCTGAATGGGGAGGTGGCAGCTCAAAAATCTTGAGCGAGGAAAGAAAAAAATGAGGATGCTCAGATTGTGGTCGAGCAGAAGGAGAGAGCCTAGCAGGCAAGGCTTATGAGGGAGGTCGCCGCTGCCAAAATTGTTGTTGTAAAGGATTTTAAGCAGTCAGCCGAGCTCAAGCAGCTCGTAGATGCGAAGTTTGTCCTCTACTAATCCCAAGGGTGTAACCATGTTCTTCGTATGCTGGCGAGCAGCGAGCTTCTGGACATAACGCCAGAAATGATGGCGTAATGGGGAGCGGCTTCACCCTGGTGTGCTGAGGCCAAGAAGAGCCACGCTTTGGTCCCCTATAATGAAGATGAATTGGGGATCATAGCGAACAATGACTGGGACAACGATGAGCCTGAATGGATCCCTCCAACTCTATTGGCCAATGACGTGGTTGACCAGATGAACGCTATCTTTGAGCGTGAGGCCAACGATGATGAGGATGAGGATCCTGCTCCCCAGCCTGTCGGCCCTATAGTTATAGATGTTGAAGACAATCAGCCTGCTCCCTCTACCGACCTAGAAACAAACCTACCTCCTCCTCCTGGTCAAGACATGATGCAGCTGCCTCCTCCTCCTCCTCTTCCTCCCAACTTGCAATCCGAAATGGACAGAATCTTTGCTTAGCTGGAAACGTCGGGAAGAACCACCGAGCAAGGAGGAAATAAAATAGCTTTTAATAGATTTTGTAGTGATTCTCCTCAAATGTATTTTTGAATGATAATGAAATGAAATTTTTTAGTTTACAGCTCACTCTTTTTTTTTTTTTACGCAATGCCTTGGTAAAAAATAAAGAATGTTATCGGGCAGGGGCCCTTCTGCTAATTTGGCAGGCATGTAAATAATTTCCCGCTGTTCGATTTATCGGAAAGAATTGTTTGGCTGCGTTAACTGGGCAGGGCCCTTGGTTTATTAAACCATTAACTTATTATTTAGGATGGATATTTACTTGAATGAGACTTTTCTCCCTTTGCTGCCATAGCGAACAAATTCGTCAAACAATACCGAGCAGTGGGTTGTCCCCCTTCTCACGTCGAGACATTCAAACTTAAAATACAAACCGAGCAGGGCCCCAATTTGCTCGATTTATTGAGCAAAGCTATGTTTATATCTGTTCGAGAATATTTTCCTTTTGATGGGCAGGGCTCAAAACTTTTCAAACAACAAAATAATATTTTTCAAACAACTTTGATCAAGAACTTTCAAAAGACTTTTATTAAAAAATCCTTCAATACAAGTATAGAAAAACAATGTAACTGTCAAATCAATACCACGTTAATGGTAATATTTCTTTAAATGATCAGAGTGCCCGGGATGCTTCAAATTTTTGCCTTCTTGATTTTGTAAGGTGCAAGTGCCCTCCCTAATGATTCCTGTAACTTTAAATGGGTCTTCCCAGTTAGGTGACAATTTTCCTCACTCTGGTCTCTGTCCTGTAACTTTGATTTTCCTGTGAACCCAATCGCCGATTTGAAATGCTCTTCCCCGAACCTTCCTATTGTGATGAGCCTTAGCTTTCTACTTGTAATTAACCATTCTGATGCGAGCTTCGAGCATGCGCTCTTCGAGCAGGTCAAAGTCGATTGCTCAGGCAATTTAACTTTCCTGCTCGTTATAGTGAGCCACTATGTAACTGGGAAAAGCTATTTCTGTCGGGATTACAAACTCAGAACCATATGAAAGAGCATAAGGTGTTTCGCCTATTGAGCCCCTTACTGTTGTCTTGATCGACCATAAAACGGCTAGCAGCTCATCTGTCCATTTCCCTTCTCGATCGTCCAAATTTCGTTTTAGAGCGTGCATGATTTGTTTGTTCGCGGCTTCTGCTTGTCCATTTCCTTGTGGATACGCAACTGAAGATTGTCAATGCTTAACATACATCCTGTTACATTCTACTGTAAATTTATCCGAGAACGGTGTGCCATGATCAGAAAAAATAGCTCTGGGTAACCAAAAACGACACCAAATGTGGTCATGCACAAAGTTAATGATATGGTTCTCAGTGATGGTGGCTAATGGTTTTGCTTCAATCCATTTGGTGAAGTAATCGATTGCCACTGCTGCATACTTGAATTGAGATCGTGCTAAGGGAAAAGGTCCGATCAGGTCAATCCCCCACATGTCGAAAGGTCATGCAACAACTACTGGCATTTGTTCGGTTGGCGGCAATCTGTGTATATCTGTAAATCTCTGACAGTTGTCACATTTCTGCACATACAGGGCTGCATCTCTCCTTAGCGTGATCCAATAGTATCCTGCGAACAGAATCTTCTGTGCCAAGGTTCAGGCCCCTGGATGACCCCCACATTCTCCCTGATGAACCTCAAATAAAAGCTCTTGGGTCATTTCTGGTCGAACACAGCGAAGCATTGGCCTTACCTTTGATAGTTTGTACAACACTCCTCCGACCACCGAATATCGACAAACCTGGTTTCGAACAACTCTTGCTCAGTTTTTGTCTTATGGCAGAATGCTCTGCTCGATAAAATCCTTGTACTCATCGATCCAACATCTGCTCGTCGGCTCGATATCCATTATCAGCTCCTTGTCAATAGAAGGTGCTTCCAGGTGATCAATCATAACCGATGGCCTTAACACCGAGAGGTCGTCCTCTGCTATCTTGGAAAGGTAGTCTGCTCTCTCATATTTTATGACCGATCAATTATAATGATTTCCCAGAACTTGAAATTCTTCAAGATTCCTAGTGTCCCCGTTGAGCTCATTTAAAGAATGACGTGTGCCTAGAGTACACAATGACCCCTATTCGAGTTCATTTCTTATACCCGCATTATCCTATCCCATGAACATATACACTTTAGTTGTCGCCCTTCAAGAGAGCATGATTTGAAATGATTTAATTTATTTTTGTAATCTTGTTGGGAAGTGTGTGCTTCATGAAGGTTTTGTGTTCATTAATGTTGATGTTGGGAATTTGAATTATTGTTGAATGGTGGTGAAAAAAAATGAAAAGAAAAGAAAAGAGCTCCCTTTGAAAGCAATGAAAAGAAAAATCAAAACAAAAGAAAAGAAATCTAAAGGGTGGACACAAAAGAAAAAAAATGCCATTGTTCTTCAATTTTCTCAAGGAGATATAAGGATGGTGCTTAATTGTTGTGGTGGATGAGATACTTTTTTCAACCCAAAGTTTAATGTTTAAGGGGTTGTTGAAGTGAGTTTGTGGTTAATTTGAAGAGTTGTGCTTTCATGAAGCTAGTCATTTTGTGAAGACTTCAAATTCTTTGCTCTCTTGACTTGCTATCCTATCCTTCATTTGTAGCCCAAACCTTGGCCGAACATTACAAGCTTATAAAAGTCCTATTGATCTTGTTATACCGTGTGTTCATGCCTTGCTTTGTAAAAAAAAATACTTGTTGATGACTCTCCCGGTTTGGCTTGCATTTGGTATTTCGGTTGGCCGTTCAATCTAAGCTAGAGCATTGCTACTGTTGGATAAAAAAATGTTTTATGGTATGAATGATTGTTTGAGGATTGTTTGATAGCATATGAATCAATTCATATCTCTATTATGCATGTTTATAATCTTAAGGTTGATCTCTTGGATGGTAATGCTTGTGGGATCTTAATTGAGCGCCACCTTCATTTCATGTTGTTCTCGAGCATTTCCATAATTCATTTTCTTTGCTCGGGACGATCAAAGCTTAAGTTTGGGGGTATGATGAGCACAAGATTTTCACGAATTTTCTCGGGAATTTTATGTTATTTTGTGTTATTTTTTAATTAATTATGCTTTAGAAATATTATTATTTGTGTTTTTGTGCTTAATGTAGGTTTCCATGCATAATCGAGCTTTAATATGGTGTTTAGCACGAAGTTCGAGGCAATTCCGGGCTTAAAAGTTGTTTTAGAAATTAATTGGTCAACGTCCGTTAAGTCCGTCCACGAATCCAAGGCAATTTGAGGCTAACAGAGGCTAACGGTGGCTGCTAGAACTAACAAAGGACCAAATTGATGACCTGGAAGGAATCAGGCAGGCGGCGCCAACAATTAGAAGATGAGGGGTACCGGAGCAAATTGGATAAGTTCAGGGGAGCCGCCGCAATTGCAGAGAAGTCCTTGGCGCGTTGTCGAAGACCAGCTGGTGCCACGTGGCGCAATCCACTAATGGCGACCCGCGGTACTCCTCCTGGATCGGGTATGACCCGCGTCCCTCCAGCCCACTCCAGCCCGCCTAATTCACCCGCTTTGCCTCACATCCTCCAACCCATTTCACCTTGGTTGACCCGCGATTTCTCCTGGATAGCCCGTCTGCTCCATGCACGGCCCAGCCCCCTTTTCTTTCCCTATTTTGCCCTTAAATCTCCTTTGTGCTACCGAAAATACCCCTCTATCCTTCCAGCCTTTGTTGCCTTCTCTGTTAATATTAAGGCATCCATCAATTCGAATTAAACAAGCCCCATTTCGGGTGCAAGCCCTAAATGGGGCACCAGCCCCATTTCACCAAAAATCTCTTCCAATTCCTTGAAGCTTGATCAACTTGAAGGTTTGGAACATCATTTCAAGGGCCAAGGACGCAAATGCAAAAGATTTCAACCCCGGATTCGAGCAACATTGGTTTAATTCTTTCAACCTATCTTTTGATAAATTGTTGTATATTCTTGGGATGATTTATTTTGTAATTGTTGAATTGGTTGGTGCTTAATTTATTTATGGAAATGCAATTATTTTCTATGTCCAATGTAGTGTTTTGATTTAATTTATTTCTTTATTCAGTACACAAGCATGTTGGTTATTATTTTGTGAAATTAATGCTTTTAATTATCTGGCCAATAATTAAATGATTTTAGAAATATTTAGGATCCGCGAGAGCTCCCTTTATATTTCAGACCAATCAATTTAATAGTTGGTGTTTTGTGACACACACCGATAGCCGTAATGAGACTAGATTTGACACGCGATCGAACCACCTTAGCCATTCGCAAGGTCGGGGAGATTAGGGTTGACTATAAGATGCGAGAGCCCGTAGTTAGCCAATTTAGTTGTCTCGGCTACCAACATGACTTCTAGAAAAATATAGAGAGATTCTTTTTGCGAAGTATTACCCATGCGCTTGGTTATTATTGTGTTTTCTTAATGTTTTTAATGGCATAGCGAACCATTAGATGATCACTAGAATGATAGGATACGAAGCGAAAGCCCTTCCTGTTATTCCGAAATCACAATAGTAGTTTGCGTGGCGTGAGACCGAAAGGAGATCGCGCGTAGATAGTCTTTGGACGCTTGTTTACACATGCAGTTATTTTCTCCCCTGTGTTATGTGTTGCGATGATATGAGCCCGTAGCAAGGTTGAGAGATAGCTAGATTTGTTATACGTAGCGAAAGCCCGTAGCGAATAAAATAGCGCGTCCGACTACCAAGACTTGAGTTAAAGAAAAGCAAAAAGAGGATTAAATTAAAAACCGGCTAGACTAGAAATAATGCATTCCTATATTTTTATCTTTATTTGTTGTTGCCAAACCACCTCCGTAGTAGATTAGATTTAATTGCTTTCTTAGGTTGTTTATATTTTTAGATTTTAATTTAATTTATTTTCGCTCAAATATAATTAGTTAGCATAATTTCGGTACTTAGTTGGAGTGAGAAGTACGCGCATTCCTCGTGGGATCGACTCGTACTTACGTACTTTATTACTTGATACGACCGGGTAATCTTGCCCGTGTTGCGTTCGCACACATCAGTACTCCCACATTGATCAGGGTTGGCTGTGAAGAATCCCAATGCCATTGTCAGTATAAAACTTTGCTCGCTGGTGGGGTACTGAGGGGACCATTTGGAAGCGAGCCATGGAAGGAATGCCCATAATGGCGTTGTATGGCGATTTTAGATCGATGACGAGGAGGTAATGACTTACAGCCTTGTATGCTCCCCGTCGCCTATGTAGACGTCTAGGTCGACTGTGCCTTTGACGCCAACTTTGTGGTTCGTGAATCCTTCCAGAGTCCCCAAGTAAGGTTTCAAGCGAGCATCGGTGAGACCGATTTCTTTGAAACAATTGTAGTAAAGTACGTCGCGACATGCTCATGTGTCAACAAGCACTCGATGCACCTGCCAATTGTTAATCAAGGCTCATATAACCAAAGGCTGCTCATAAGCTAACGTTGTACTTGCTAATTCACTGCGAGTGAAGTGAATAGTCTGCTCGGCAAACCGGGTCACTGGTGGCGTGCTCATCACCTTTGATAGCGAGTAGATGTGCTTTCCCAGTTGAGTTGAGTCGAGTTGGGTTCTTCCTCGAGTATGACATTGACTACTCCATGTACTTGAGGAACATTTTCCCCCATTTCCTCCCCGAGCAGGAGGGTCACGACGATTATTCACATTTTATTTTCTTGCTTGAATTTGTCAAGACGTTCTTGATTGATCAAGCGTTGGATTTCCTTTTTGAGGATGAAACATTCCTCCGTGACATGCCTCACATCGTTGTGATAAGCATAAAATTTTGTGCTATTCCGATATTGGGCTGTGTCCGGATTCATGGGGTAGGGAGCAGGAAGATCATTCTGGATTTGCATCATCATTTCCTCCCTTGAAGTGTTCAGGGGAGTTAAATACTGCTCTCTAAATCGTTGAGTGGAATCAGAAGTCCTGTTCCGATCTCTTCGAAAATTATTGTTATTCCTTGAGCTAGGAGCTGCTGTTGCCGCCGAGCTACTTTCTGCTTTTTCCTTGCCCTTTCCTTTCCGGTCAACCTCTGTCGAGCTAAATAACTGAGCCCGAGCAAGCATCTCACCTTGAGTTGCTGGTGGATGCATCACCAACTCCTGTTTTAGGCCCCCACTCCGCATGTTATTCAAAAAACAAAGTGTGACTTCCCCTTCGGCCATGCCTGTGACCTGCTCGAGCACCTTTGTGAATCGCTCTACATAACTGTGAGAAGATTCATCAACTCCCTGGACCACCTTGCAGAGATTCAAACGACTTTTTGGAAGAGCTCCAGCGGAACCAAATTATGCTAAAAACTTCTCCCTCAGATCCTTCCATGCTGTTATAGATCCTCTCGGGAAACGTCTCAACCAGCTTTGGGCTTTACCCTGAATAGCCCCCGCAAATGCCTTCAGTTTTAAGGCCCTATTGCTAGTTACCAGGCCGACATGTGCCTCAAACGAGTGTAACCAATCTCCTGCCCAGGTTTTTCCCGAATATTTGTCGAAATTTGGAAAAACAGCCCCCTGAGCAGGAGGTGTGTTTTCAATCTAGTCTGCAAAAGGACTACCGTCTGTTGACCGAACCGTCCCGTCAAGTCGGCGACCAGCTTTCTATCCATCCATCCTTGCCTGTACTATTGCCAAAACCTCAGCCATTGTCTGAGGTTGTGCTGGTAATGGTGCCGAAGGAATTACCGCGGGCTGAGCTACAATAGCCAAAGGCGCCTCAGTCTGTTAGTGAAGAACCCTTGGTGGTCTATGGGCCTCATGGTGATCTTCCCATTTATCATGCTCACGAAGAGGTGATGTCCGATGAGATCGATGAGAGTAATGAGACCGAGACTGATAGGAGCGTTCATGCTCATCTCTTCGGCTCGTCTGCTGGCAGGCTGTGACTCAGCGACCATATTAGGCTCTTTGGCACGGTGTCTATCTCGTCCACGCCTTTCCTCGTGGATTTCAACCACACGAGTACCTTGATTATGGCTGCCACCACTTTCTGATCGATTTCGAACTGGTGCTTGATCGATAGCCAAAGGGGGTCTGTATGGGGCATGGCCGCCAACACTAGGCACCCTTTCCATCATTTGTGGAATACTCACTACGGACACGACTGAAATTAACTGTTCCTCTATGGAACTGATGGCTGACCAAACGCGGCCAATTGTTGGTTCAGTATGAACATCCTGTTAAAATATTGAGCCTGATTGCGAAGAGCCTGAGCCTGTGCTTGCTCATTCAGCGGGACATGTTTTGCCACCGGGTTAAGTCGAGCAGCCTCTCGACGTTGATTCAGTTGATCACGTAATTCAGCCGAATTGGCCCTTTGTTGCTGCAATTGATTTCTCAAATCTGACTGAGGTGGATCATTCACTGAGATGAAACCAGCCTCGCCTATTGGTGCATGTTAAGCTGCTGCTTGAGATCTGGTCGTTACCCTGCCTATTGGAGGGAGCCCATTCCTTGGAAGCTGATCAGGATGAGGAACCCCCTCGGGTTAGTTATTGGTAGGTGGCCAATCTCCTTGGTGCATATACACACCCCCACCAACATTTCCACTTGCTCCAACATGTCCCTTACCGTTCTTAGTCATGCTAAAAAAATTTCGATGAAATGAATTGAAGATTTTCGTTTCCCGGCAACAAAACCAAACTGATGCTACACAATTTGGTCTTGGGTCGTTCCTTGCGGTTTGTAGGATATCTGAGCTTATGTGAAGGTATGATCTTATAGAAACCTGTTAAAAGAAGAACACCTTAGAAGGAATGCAAGGCAGGGCCTCGTGAAACCCCTCAGGTGTGAGAGTAAGTATTAAGCTTGCAAAAAGCAAAATAACAGAGTTTCAGTGTGTAAAAGTGAGTGTACCTTTAAAATGAAGTATTGCAAAGTATATATAGCCTTTTTGAGAGTGAAATCCGGGTTGAGTCATTACTATGGCGAGATCATAGGCCTTTATGACCATAAATGCGGTTGACCGCGTAACTGATGGAGCCATGACTTAAATCTCGGGCTTCAGGGTTATCTGACAGTTAGGCTTGGAATGAATAACTGTCTTATTCGAGCAGCCTTGCTCCCTGCTCGATCAGATTGGTATCCTACTCGGTGGATATGTAGGATGTTTTCCCTGGGTTATCCTGCTTAAGTGACCTTTTTCCTGGTCTCTATCTTCCATGTGTTTATCACGTGAGGGCACATGTGCCCAGCTCGTGACCAGGATTTGGGCCGAGCTCAACAAATGGTAAAGTGGTAAAAATTATATTCTAAAAAGGTAAGTTTTAAACTTGACACATAGTGTAACGACCCGAGCCCAAGAGCTATGGCCCATGAGCCGCGGCACCTTGGGTCATCAGGCCCACCACAAGCCGACCCAAAAGTCCATGGATGATGTTGGTGCTCAGAGGTAGTCTGTGGCCACCTTATCAATCAAACACAATTCCCACACCTACTCGATGTGGGATGGGGTATTACATTCTCCCCCACTCAAATCCTTGACGTCCTCGTCAAGGCCGAATCGAATTCAAGAGGTGGCTCTGACGGGATCGAGGTGGCTCCCACCTTCGGTGTAGCACTTTGGCCCGCACACTTTGTTCCCACACAGGGACCCGCTCGATACCATTTGTTCCGCAGCCCACCCAGCATTGGGTCATCGTCCATGGATGATGTTGGTGCTCGAGGTATGGCCACCTTATCAATCAAACACAATTCCCACACCTACTCGATGTGGGATGGGGTATTACACATAGTTTGGGACGGACGAAAAAGGAAAGAAGGCCGATAATTTAGGGACGGAGGGAGTATAAGGTTTCAAATAAATTTGTGTCCAATCAATAGTTTATATTACAAGACATCACTCGTTTGTTGAACTGAGTATTTCTTTCAAGGAAAATATTAACTCTTCTTCTCCGTCCATATATGTAAAAAGTCTGCTTTACTTATTTAAATAATTCATTTACAAAAAATATATTTACAATCTTCGTAACTTTTTAACTTTATCTTTTGTATTTGATGTTGACATATTAATTATATTCAGATATTTTTGTAATTGTGATTGTTATAACTCCCTCCCATATTAAACTTTTGAAACATGAGTTACTTGTGTGAAACAAAAGAAATATTTTGTAAGAGCAAAAACTTGTGTAAAACCGTTTTCCGGATGTTACATACATAAGACGGAGCCTCAAATAGGAAGGAAAGAGAGTTGTGTTTTGTTAGGGCATGAGCAACTCATTTACAGGAACTACATGTTACCCGAAACTACATGTTGCCCACTGAGAAAATTGGTCAAAATGAGGGAGGAAACTGGAAAGTGAACTGGAAGCAAGTGAGATGGAGCTAGCTAATCAAACCCGTTTCCAAAGTCGCGGGGTCAGAAGGCGGGCGAAACTAGAAGAATTAAACATAGGAGAACATGTGGCACGCCACCACATTAATGAAATTAAAATATTTCATTAATTACTTTGATGCCCCTATTTTTTAAGGAATGTGAGTCGATGTTAATGTGCACCTAGACTTTGCGATTTGATTCTATATTAGCCCATGTTAATCTCTGTTAGCTCAATTTGCCTTACAACACTCAACCGGAATTGACAGATTTAGATGACTTACACATTTAGAGATTAAAAGTGACGCATTTAAATACAAAAATAACACATTTAATTAAATGTGTATCATTAAAGGCAAAAGCGACACACTTTCACACATAATGACTTACTTATCGAGAGACCAAAAGTGATACATTTAAAGGAAAAAAATGACATATTTAAAGGCAAAAAGTGACACTTTCATACATAATGAATTACAAATTGAAACGATATATTTAAAGACAAAAATGACAATTTTAAAGGTAATAGTGACCATTTAAAGACAAAATTCACACTTTCATGCATAATGACTTACACATTAAGTGACTAAAACTAACACATTTAAAGGCGGAATTGACATATTCAAAGGCAAAAGCGACACGTTTAAGGCCAAAAGTGACATAGTTTTCATTTATAAAGTCAGAGGGGTAGAGGTGTAATTTTCAAAATTTGAGGGGTGTCACTGTAATATTTGACTCATTTAACATGAATATCTTCGTTGTACGAATTCAGATCCAAAAAAACGTGTTACATACTTATTTATAAGATATTTCATTTAACGAGTCTATTTGACTACTTAAAATAATGACCAACTTTAGATATATTTACAGATCTCTTATTTAATAAACTTTTCAAATATGAATTTGTGTTTTGATATAACGAGCATAAGGTGGATGAAGTACAAGTTTTTGTGGTTTGGCTGAACAATTAACGAGGGTATTTCTAAATTCCCCCCAAAAAACATTAGAAATAACAAGTTGAGTTTGAACACATAATTAATATTGTTTGGGCTCTTACATATTCTCATAATCTCATTGAAAATCTTCTTAGGTAGATTAGTTCCCAATTGATTAGAAGACTTGTAATTTTGAAAGAAAGGGCTCGACGTACCACTAAATCCAAGTAAAAATTGAAGGTTATATACCACAAATTCGTTATTTATAAGTAATCATGAGTTATCTCGTGTGAACTTGAACCTTGAGCGAAGCGGAAGACTTTCTGCTTGAGCTACGATCTTAGTATGTCACGATCAACAATCCTGCAAGTCTCTCTCGTCAGATTGATATCACGTAGCACGAATATCAAACTTTGGTTCACACCGCAAATCTAAACCTCTCGATTCCAAGCCTATTGATGATTAAGCTAAAGAGTTAGAGGGAGTGTTTGGTGAGATAGAATCTAGGAGAGAGAGTATAAGGCGGCCAAAGAGGAAGTGCTCTTCCGCAAAATCTAAACTTCTCGATTCCAAGTCTATTGATGATTAAGCTAGAGAGCTAGAGGAAGTATTTGGTGAGATAGAATCTAGGAGAGAGAGTACAAGGCGGCCAAAGAAGAAGTGTTCTTCTCTCTTAGGCGTGTAATCTGCTAGAGATTTATCTTTTTACTTGTCCTATTTATATTATTTTACAAAAAAACTTATTTAAGTTAAGTCAATTCTGAACCCATTTGAATTAAAAAACTAATTAATCCTTAATAATATAATTACTATCCATGTTTGCGAAAGTAAATAATTTGATCACAAGCTCAATTACTAACAATGATAAATAAACACAAACGGAAAATGAGATTGAAGAATGAAAATGATGCTTAATTTCTTTGGCTTTTCCTTTTCATATATCTTGTTGTGGTTAATTTTGGAAATGTTCCTCTTTCAATCAAGTGTCATGACTAGTATAGAGTTCATAAAGAGCACAACTATCTTCTTCCGGAAAATCTTGCATTAGGTTATTCGGTAGTCTCATTCTCATCATTACTTGCATACATAAATGCATATGCATTGCATTCGTACGTTTACAAGTCACAACTTACTAAACACTAACTATTACTAGGCAATTCTCATTCAAGTGAAAAGCACTGTCCTTTTCATTCTCATTTACTAGAATTTAGCCAAAAAAAATTTGTATAAGTCGGTCTTATGAATATTTTTTGTAGAATAAATTCATTTTACCTGACTCCATTATTTGTTGATGAGTTGAGATATAAGCGACGGAGGACACTTTACAACTCTCAGAGGTCGGATGTTTTTCGTTGTTGTTAAAGCCTTATCCAAAGCCCCAATTAGCTACTCACTTAAATACTCTCAACTCAATTGTTCGAGCCATACCAAAGACATCATATATATATATATATATATATATAATTGCTTTCAAGACATTAAAATAATTTAAAAAATTAAAAGCCATGTCCCTCCAACCTTTAAAAAAAAGTTGAGATATAAGATACCTTACAATTAAGATCATTATCAAGACTTACTCTAGAATTTAATGGACATGAAGTTGATATGTATTCAATCAAACTTGCTATCAATCTACGTAGAAATCAATTGGTAAGGTGGTTGTGCTAACTTAATCAAAATCTTGGGTTGAAACATGGAGGATCGCGCGCAGATACGCTTAAATACCTGTTTGGAGAGTTTCTATCGATACTTAGTGATCCTACTCGATTCAAAGATTAGTCTTGAACAATATAAATAATTGAACGAGGTAATATACGGGGAAGTTAAGATTTGAATTGAATGAAAGAAGTAAGGAGAGAGATGGGGAGGAAATAGCGTGAATTAAGATCACATGGGGGGTTGTGACTTGTGAATGGTGATGATGCATTATGGGGGCAGAAATCAGAATGCAGATGGATAGAATTTCTTCCTATTATTATGAGTCAAAAGTGGGTCTTAAGAAAGGGGCATTTCAGTTTTGTTCGGATTCGACGTGTTTGTTAATTGTTACTATGACTCACTCTGTATCTTAATAATTAAATTAAAACCGGTAAGCAGTAAAGCCACCCCTACTCTCCTTTTTTTTTTTGTTCACCGACACTCTCAGAATTTAAGCTAGCACAACTAGGGACTCATTTGGTGTAACATTTTGAAAATGTAGTTTTTTCAAAACGTAGCGTTTCCAAAATGTAGTATTTTCAAAACACAGTTTTATTTTTGTAAACACGTTTGGAAAATTATTTCAAAACGTTATTTTTCATAAATAGAGTAATTATAAACGCAACATATTTTTAAAAACGCTTCAAATTAGAGCATTTTCTTTTTCAAAACTTTTCTTTTAACAAAATACTTTTACCGCTTTATCCTTACTTATTTTACCTATTTTAATTATAGTCAAATACTCAAGGATATTAAAAAAAAACTAAGTATTTTATCAATATTTATAATATAATCAATTTACTTTTTCTTAAACGATATACGAATCAAAGAAGATAATATTTTAAAAACGAAAAGAGTAATATTATTTGGTTTCATTTTTATGTTGACGTGGTGTGATTTTTCTTTTACTTTTGATGTTTTGCATGATTAGCCCATCAAACCAAACACCTCCAAAGTCCCCATCGTCCCACCAATGTATACGTTACTAGTACGTCAACGCTAATAATAAATAGTGAGAGTCCCCTCATAAAATTATTTTACTGTATCTTTCGAATGCGATTAAGTGGTAGTAACTCTTTGACTTAATTGGTTTATATTGTGAATACTTAATTTAGTTTGGGTCATACTATTACATTTGTTAATTAATGTTCATTCAAATTTTAAGTGATCAAAATCACTTTAAAACATCAATAAAATGGAAAAGTTGGACAATATGTATGAAAAAGAGAGTAACAACAAGGTGGGGGCAATACTGTAATATTCAAATCAATAAACTAGGTTTTTTTTCTTGCCTAAATTACCCTTTTTCATTATTGAAAAAAATCACGTGTGAAAATAAAAAGTTACCAATAATATTAGATTTACCACTATTGTTACCATCAAGCCTAAGTGATGATGGACAAAGTTGTTTTTTCACAAAAACACATTTGGTCATTATCAAAACTTAGTGGTAACAATAATGGTAAAAATAAACCCTCACAGGCGTAGCTCAATTGGTTAAGAGCTAGTAGATTTGGAATAGGATTAAGGATCGAGTCCTAACAACCGCAGTGTGGGGGTTTCATTCTCTTGTGGGAGTGACTCCTTATAGGTACTAGGCACAGATCCTCCTAGCTACTTAATCGCTGAGTCACCGTGATTTTCCCTCTCATATTCTCATGGGGTTGGGGTGTGAGGGCTCTCGGGAAGAGAGTTTCCCCTTTTAGAACAATAATGATAAAAATAATGGTAAACCTAGCATTTTTGAAAAGTAACTAACAATTAATAAATTCAATCAATTTGAGCCAAAATATATAAAGAATAAATATGTCTTTTTCAAATAATTTAAGAAGCTTTAAATACTTTTTATATAATTAATTTGAATCATTTAGTACTCCACTACATCGAAAATAATTAGTTTAAAATAACTTATTATAAATAAACATGGGCACAAAATCTAATACATGACCGTCACCTATTTAAGAATTGTGTAGAGAATTCTGTTAGTGGTATTGAAACTTGTGCACGATTCACTCGATTGGAACAACCTTTATACATTAAAAATTAATTAAAATATAAGCTAAATCTATAAAAATAAAATTATTAAATGAATTTTTGGACCCCTTACTTATCCACTTTTCTTGTAACAGTCCTCCTTCTTATAGACTTCCTAATTGAATTATTAAACTTAACCTTTTGTACTAATTTGATACTAACCGTTTGCACACGTTCATTAAGCCAATTGAATTTTTAAGAATGACGATGTTGACCTTTTCCACCACCACCACCATACAAACACATAAAGGTACTCCCCATCCATGTGGAAAAAAAATCAACTTAACAATGCCAACAACCACTCCTTCACCGGCCATGGCCGCATAGATAATAAGGTTGACCTAGAATATTAAAACCTCTTCAAGAACAAGATTTGTTCAGTGAGTTAGCCTTGATTACCCCCAACCCAGCACCATCAAAATTTCGGCAAACCCAATTAATAATTGTGGATGACAATTTAAGGGCATTGTGGTCTTTTTTGGCTGAATACTTAACAGATTATAGAGTAGAATGTTAACGGAAGAGACTTGAATAAGACAAAAAGGTTTAAGTATAATAATATAATTAATAAAAAATATTAAAACGGGGACCATGTTACATGTACCGATGTACGGGACCAAATGAGTAGAGAATCCAAAATAAAAAAAATAAATAAAAAAAAGAGGTGGAGACGGAGCAAGTACCAATATTAATGTTTTTTTGTACAAAAGTAGGCGGTGGTGAAGGCCGTTTTCACGGCATTCAATGCTGGAGCCTGCGGCCTGAACCTCTCTTTAATCTTTATGGTGCTCAGATTAAAAGTTTGTTTTGTCCCTTATATTAACCGCACCGTTTCCGGTAAAATGTTTATTATTTTATTTTAAAATATTTTGTTGAAAGATTTTATTTTTAAAAATTAAAATATAAAAATATTATTTTATTATTAATAAACTATTAAAAGTATTACTCCTTCGTTTTTGGGTAAAAAATTCCTATTTAAAAGGTCAATTTTTAAGAAAATAATATTTTTAATAACTCATTAATAATAAAATGAAATTTTTAAGCTTTATATTTAACAGTGAGCTCTTTAAGTGAAACATCTCAAAAAAGAATAGTAAAATCTTTGTCAGGAACGAATGAACTATTTTCTTAAAAAAATTGATTTTCAAACACAGATTCTTTACCCAAAATAAATAAGTATTTCTAAAATTTTGATCAGTTTGATGCGATAAGAAATAATTGGTATATGAATCCTAGAATTACAAACCTTAGCTCAAAATGACAAAAAATAATGGGGATCAATATAAACAATAAATTCATATGTATTAGCGGTGGTAAATTCTGTCAACGCACATATGTCTGTCCAGACCGCCCACTAAAATATGGGCATAGACACGCTTAAATTTTAATCTGGGTACAAATGAGCATGCCCACTTAGGCCATTAAGTTTTATGAGCATAATATGGGCACAAATGGGCGCTCACATTTTCACCTCTCACTCTCACGATTAATTTTTTTTCCTGTATATCCGATAATCTAAAATTGTTTCTCTCTCTATATTTACATTTCTATCAATAACCATTCATTAAAACAGAGAGAGCATGTGGGTAGAGAGAGAGATGGATGCTACTTGTTCTTCTGGTTTGGTTTTCAGAACCAAATAAATAGTCAGTAATTGTAGAAGTAACTGTTATTTTTTAAGAATAAAAAATTGACCCATTTTTTATTTTTATTTTTTGATATCCTATTATTTTTTATATACGGTCAATTATGTATTTTCTGGTTATGAAAAAATATATATATCAGATTTTCATTTAAAAACAATCGACTTGATATAAAAATTAAGGAACTAAGTGAGTATTTTATTTTAATTAACATACGGTAAAAGTGAAAATATGTTATTGTTTTGATATTATTAGTGGTTTTGTCAATACTAACACGTAATGCAAAGTTTTTGAGTTCTTTTTAGAAATTTGGTTACATTGGAAATGGTGACAGAGGTTAAAATGTTAAAAAAAATGTTGGCATTTTCCAATTATTGTAGTTGTAATTATATATATATATAAGGAAATTATTTTTTTTTATAATTTTTGTATTTATTTGATAAGTGCATATTAATAAGTAACATGTTATTAAATGGGCACTTATTTGCCTACCCATTTGAGCCCACCACCCATGCACATGCTCGTCTATTTGCCACCTCTAATATGTACACACGTACATATATATATATAAAACCAAAATTATTTAAGTGTGAGTATATAGTACCTCTTCCATCCTTGCACAAATTTTAAAAAATAATTAACTTGAACATTAATATTAGTATAATATATACTCCTAATAATTTTCTTTGAACCTCATTGTATATGTGATCTATAATTAAAATAGTTTGAAAAATAAGGGTAAAATAATAAAAGGAAAGCTTATAATTAAGACAATTTTTTGAGAGCGACAAGAAAAGATAATATGATAATAATTTATATACTATATACGAAATAGATTAATAAGATAACCACTTTACCTTTACTTTTTCACTCTATTTTAATTATGAGCCACATACACATGGACTTTAAAAAAAACTATACATTAAACCAATATAAATAATCAAATCAATTATTTTTTTCAAACTGTGTATGGATATTATATACGTTATGGCTTACTGTGTATGGATAGTTATGGCTTACGCAAGAGTAACACAATTCATGCTCAATATATATCCAAAGTAGAGTAAAAAAATATGATATTCTTAGATTAACCATTAATTCCTCCGTTTTCAAATAATTGTCATTTTTTTATTTTTTATAGTTTCAAAATAATTGTTATTTTGAAAACTTTTTTTTTAGAAAAATAATTTTACAATTTTATCCTTACTTTTTTATATACTTCAATTATGACTATATATTCAAAAGAATTTAAAAAAATCACATATTTCACTAATATTAATAATATAACTAAATAATATGTCGAATTAACAAAGAACAATTATTTGAAAACGGATAGATTATTAAAAGAAGTAGACTACAAGATATTTGGGGTTGCGAACTGCTAATTTATAATGTGACGTGGATCCACAAAGTGGTCTCTCTCTTTCTTTGACTGTAGTTAATTAAGAAGGCCTCCCATTGGTTGTTTAATTATGGTGAGACGTCTGGGTTCTTTTCTATCACATGACACATGGCCAAGCAAGATGGACATGACATCCATAACAATAAGCCTATCAAAAGATTTATTCATCATATCACGGTATTAATTTATAAATTTTTTCTTTATAAATTTATTTTTCACTTTATATAAATTCATAAAAAATTTGTAATATGAACCCACAACTAAATATTTTATTTTTTTCAATATACATTTATCTTTTTCTTCAACCAAAAAAAAAATAATAATTAGCATTTATCAACTGGTTCATAAACTTTAACCTTTTTTCTTTTTTTTTTTACCTATTTGCCTCCAATTATATAAACCTTTTGATAAAGCTTTATCCCATTTTAAAAACCTCCTGTTGGTGATGCTCTTATACATTTGAGTTTTAGCGACAATCAACCTGTGTTAGCAAATTTAAATGAATAATCTAAAAAGTAAAATTAAATCCAAGCACAACTTAATTGTGATTAGTTGGTTAATGTAATTGAAAACTATGACTAGGACTGCTCAAAGTCAAAGAGATGCGAGTTATTCATTGGACACTTGTACTCAATGTTTCACCACCTATCCATTTACTTTTGGATTTAACACAACAATGCAAAATGTTCAAGTTTCAATTGGGAGATTGCTTTTACCACAAACAAATGTGATTCAATGGAATATATAGAATTGATTTTGTAAAATCAACGAACCCTAATAATTAATCATTTAGCCCCAATTCACAAATTTTACGAAACCTAGTTTCTTAATGGCATAAACATAAATTACTCATGTCAAAGCATGATTAATGGCATAAACATAAATTACAGCAACGTAATAGTATTACATAGAATAAAAATAGTCATACTTCATTGAATAAAAATAAAAGAATGTAAGAGAGGAGCAAACCTTTAAATCCTTGATAGTTGTAATGCTCACAGAAATCGCAAAAAAGACGGAAGAATATTGGGAGCAACAACAAACTCCATGGAACCATTGTCAAATCAACGAACCCTAATAATTAATCCTTTAGCCCCAATTCACAAATTTTACGAAACCTAATTACAATACAAAATCCTAAATCAGAATACATCGTTGTCAGAATCAACAAAGCCAAAGCCCAAGCGAGCGAGAAGTAACAAAAATACTAGCATTCGCTCCCGATCAAAGGTGAGGAAAAATACGATTGACATCGTCGTCAAATCTTGCTTTCTGGGTTAACGGAACAATAAGAAGTAGTTTGAAATGGAATACAAAGCTTGGATTTCAGAGTTGAAGTAGCAGAAGACCAAAGAAGGAACTCCCCGATATCACTGATATTGAGTGTCGTCTTTGTGTTATCGTTAATTTGCTTGCTATTTTGGGGTTCTACTATGGATGTCATGGATCTCAGACTCACTGAAGAGAGGTTGGGAGATGGTGAGACAGCTAGAGACAAAGATGACGAGGTTGCCGACCGGGAATAGTTGAAGTAGGTCTGATGAGAAAGAGACGTGTAACTAATTATGGGTTTACAAAATTTATGAAATCAAATTGAGGGAAGAATATGAAGGTATAGAAAAATAATAATAATTGGAGGTATTTTGGATTTTTAGAAATGTTGTAGACAGTTTATTAAAAAAAAAAACAGACGAAATGACTAACATGATACTTTATATAAAGTATAGTTATTAAGGTGTGGAAAACAAATTGTAAGGTGAGGTTATGGAACTTTTGAAAATAAATTATGAAGGTAAAGTTAGTTATAGTAAGTCATAAGTAGTTGTAAATTTGTAATTGGTTGAGAGATGAGGAGTGAGTTTGTAAGTGGTATGCACGTTTTAAGTGGACACTCACACTAGAGAGTAGAGAGGGCCACTCTCACAACTAATAAGTGTCGGCCAGACTACGAATTTCAGTTTCAAAATTCCAAATGCTAAATCCCAGCCACATACATGACACATCTGACATCCCTTCCCTTGCATATAGAATGTGGCTGTGGGACCGACGGAGGCCCACCCACGACTCGACCTCCTATTTCCATTATTATATTCTCATTTCTATGGTGTACAATATGACAGTATTTTGGTGGAATTGTTACCTGGGATCTATGCTTACCACGTACCATCCCCAACCCTATTTATACAGTGCACCCATGTAGTAGCACCATTATTCACCACAACTTAACTGGAATTGTATTAAGGTCAGGGCCAATACTTGGTGACGTGGCAAAATCACAGCTTGGGTCGTTCTTGAGTTGGGTAGAATATCTAAACTTTGGATCACCTTCTTTGAGCCTATTAAGAACACAAAAAAACCATTGAGGGTTTAGCTTTTGGCAGCCCTAATTAGTTCTATCAAACATCTAAATTGATTCATAAGTATGTCAATTCATATATATTCTTTAATTTTGGGTTATGTTTGAATTACCCCCTCCACAACCAATAAGTACATAATAACCCCTTAGTTATGAGTTTTGTTACATCTTTTCATTTGAGTTGACGAGGTGGTTAACTATAGTTTATCTCAAGCATCTATTGAACTAATCTCGTACCGACATCGTGTCGATAATGCGGACATAAATATTAGATTTAATCACATATAAACCTCTCAATTGTGAATTTTACTTAAATTACCCTTCTACAACCAATTACGTTATAACCAACCCCCTAGTTATGAGTTTTGTTGTTGTTGCCAAAATAGTTATCTACTCCCTCCGTCTCCTAAATTATTGTCCTGGTTGATCCGGCGTACAGATTAAGAAAAAACAATTGACTTGATTATTTATATTGGTTTAATGTGTAGTTTCCTTTAAAACACATGTTTATGTGGCTCATAATTAAAGTAAAGTGAAAAAATAAGGATACAATGGTAAAAGGGATGTTCTAAAAAGGTAAGTTTCAAAGTGAACAATTATTTTGAGACGTACGAAAAAGGAAAAGATGACGATAATTTAAGGGACGGTGGGAGTATAATTTATCTTAAGCATTCATATTTCATAGAGTTGATCCAATTCCAACATATTGCCTATAGCACAAGCAAAAAAAAAAAAAAAAACCCTTGTATTGTACATATGGTGTTTTCAAACAAATAATCATCGATTCAGAAAGACTATAAAGTATAAACTTTAACCGAACTTATTTCAGTATTGAGCATTGACCTTCCCCTGATTCAAGAGAAATAAATATTTGAACGTATATGATATCATAAAGCTCTTTTTATTCCATAAATATATAAATAACAATCGTTAAAGAATGCTCAGAGTATTGTGACGACCGATAACACAAATGCGTGAAATACAAAACAAAGAGCTATTATTATATTCAACAAAAAGAACCTTAACCCTGAACCTGAACCTAAATCTGGAACCCGGAAGAGATACAAAATAATCATACATAGACCATATAAAATATAACCCCCAAAGCATTTCAAACACATAAAACTAATGCCCTTTGGTTCTTTCGTACCCTAACGAAACAATACAACAGCTCTGATTGGTTCCACCACCCCTGAGCTAACAAGAATTGCTGCTGGGTTGGGGTTCATCTCAAAAAAATTAACTGGAGATTTCAATCACCGAGTTTCATCCTCAAGGTTACGGAAACCAGAGGTAAGATCCTCATGAAGCTTCTTGAATTTCGCTACAAGAGCATCCTCTCCTTCAGCAGGGTCCTCAAATTTCTGAGACCTGTAATTAAAAAAAAAAAACAACATATTGAGGTTATAGACAGCAAAAGCCAATAGAGTATATCTAGTGCAACATTTAACATTTTAACATTTCAACGAGAAGGTGCAATTTTCACTTACACCAAACGGTAGAATAGATCACCCAAACGATGCTTGATTAGTGTGTAAGTGATCTTCTGTCCATCCATGCCAGCTCCCCGCTCTACTGCCTGCACATTTAAGCAACATCACATGATTATTGAAAGACCTGTAAAAGATTACATGACTTGGAATCACATGTTGTCCAAATTTTCATCTAATCACAATTGTAACTTCTGTTAGTTTGCTCTAAAATTTAATACATGTATATATATATATATATATATATATATATATATATATCGTGTGTGTGAAAAGAAAAAAAAGAATACTAATACCCCTCCTTTCCACATAAAGGGTTACTTCCTTTTCTTTTTCCGTCAACTTGAATAATTTGACCGCAGTTTTATAAAAAATTACTTGTCCTTACGAAACCATAAAAAGTTACAATTCATAGTATATTTTTAAAAGTTTCTGACCTCCCCTAATGAGAACCATGGACCGAACGTTAGATCGAGTCAAGGTTCGAGGCCCAATTCAAGTGATCCATTAAAGGTTGGTTAGTTTCTTTGTAACTGTTCTTGGGGTTCACATCACCCTCCCCCACTCCCTCAAAATAAAAATAAAAATAAATTAAACTAAAATATGCCCATGTTGACTTATATATACTCCCTCCATCCTAAAAAAATACTCACTTTCCTTTTTGGTTAGTCCCAAAAAATAGTCTCATTTCTAAAAAAAGATACAAGTTTACTGCAATTTAAAAGGAGGGACAAATGAGTAAAGCTACAATTAAAGTTACTGGTCAAATGGAACTATTTTTGGATGAAGGGAGTATATAGAAAGTGGATTCTTTGTGGGACGGTATGAAGGGAGTATATACCAGCATATACTTGAGAGCTAACACTACAAAAATAATCTAACAAATTAAAAGGACCAAGAAGAGAATATTCCACCTGATTGGCCAAATTATAGAAATGGATAATGTTGCGCATCATCCAAACGGACTTGTAAAATGGGCAGAATTTATCGTATCTGCAATCAAGGAAAAATATAATTTCAAAGTTTTGATAAGTAAAAGAAGTAAAAAGAAAAGAAGTCCACAAATTAATCTCCAAGTTTGGAGAAATAAGGAGAGCGACTCACGGCGTAAACGCATTCTGAGCAAGATAATCTTCCCTCAAAAGCTTTGCAGTTTCCAAGGTAATTTTATCTGTTTCGGCTAAAGCATCTTTTCCGACCAGCTGCAGAAATCAATGTAGTCATAGGAGTTTCTTTAGTAACAGCCAATTGAATTAACAAACGTAATTAACCCAAACATAAGAAACGTAAAGCGTATTCCAGAAAGAAACATGACAACTAACAAGGATTTGTTATCATCATTTTCTCTAACTACACCAGACAGCCAAAATTTGGAAAGACCTGGACACCAGAATAATACCAAAATGATAATTTGAAACATTTAATGTTGAAGTAAGTAATAGCATCTACAACTCAGAGAGCCTACTAAAGGTGACAAATTTTTTTTATTTGATCGATCAAGTCCAAGCAATCATAGCTGATTGCAACCTGATTGTACTGCATAGAGCTCAACCTCAAGTCTTAGCCTCTTAGGTCAATAACCCAAGTAAATATAATATAATCTTTGGTCAAACCCTTAACCAATCAAAAGGAGAAATAAAAAATAAGATCCAATTTACAATCAATTGTAAGCAAGAACTGGTTGCATATCTCTAGCATGGATTCTGAATTAGACAGAAATCATCATCACTTGGTAAGTGTGCAAGTTAAATGTTTATTGTAAATAGTGTAGGGGTTGAAAAATTGTATTTATCTATATGTTGTTAGGAGTATAAATATTTTCTTTAACCGGATTCTAAGTTGCGGCTTCTCAATATATTGAGTTCTCTTCTCTACGCTATTAAGTAACATGGAATGAGAGCAATGGGGCTCGATCCATTGAAGTAAACTGTTAACCAAAGTAGAGTTGACTGCCTTACGGTTCCTCCTTGCCAAAGGGACTGCTTTGGAGTATTGAAAATTAGCATTTTGGGGCTTCTTGCATAAGCGAATAGTGCGTGAACAGTGATTTTACGAATTTTATCCTGGAAAAAAATCCATTTTTTTCCTTTCTTCTTTAACAAGTTTTTTTTATGGCTGTATCTACGAATGTAAAAAAGAAAACTTGCCACAAAGATTGTTCCGGTGTGAAGATTACGGATGAGAAATTGGAAGGGTGTAACTATTTGGAGTGGAGTAAGACTACACATATTTCTTCATAGTGTTGAGAAGGATGATCTTGTATCTGATGATCCATGATCCACCTTCTGATCCAATTTCTCCCGTTGCTAAACTTGCATCTGTGCGGTTGTTTATATCTCTTGCTGCTACTTACAATTGATCTCTTTATCAGTTAGATCTCAAAAATGGTTTTTTGCATGGTGATTTGCAAGAGGAAGTTTATATGAAACAACCACCTAGGTTTGGCTCAAGGGGAGATTGGTAAAGTTTGTTGGCTTAAGAAGTCATTGTACGGTTTGAAACAATCTCTCGGTGCGTGGTTTTGTTGGTTTAGTGATGTTGTCGTTCGAGTTTGGCCTACAGCGTAGCCATTGCGATCATAACGTGTTCTTTCGTCATTCTGCTGCGGGTAATGTTTAGTTGGTATTATATGTGGATGGCATTGTTATTATTGGTAATGATAGTGACTGTATTTCAACACTCAAATCGTTCCTACAAGCACGCTTTCAAACAAAGAATTTAGGTTTCTTGAAGTACTTTTTGGGAAATGAGGTAATGTGGTCTAAGAAAGGTATCTTCCTCCCTCTCAAAGAAAGTATATCCTTGATGTTCTTGCTGAGACCAGAAAACTAGGTGCTAAGCTTCGTTATACACCTATGGTTCCAAATATACATCTCCGGAGCGAAGGATGGAGAGAACCATTTAGTGATCCTGAATTCCTGAGCGATACTGGAGGTTAATTGGGAAGCTGAATTATTTACCATGACTCGCCGTGATAAAGCATAAGCAGTCGGTGTAGTAAGTCAGTTTATGTCATCTCCGAGAACTACTTATTGGAATTAATTGGAGTAGATTTTGTTATTGTGGGCATTGAAAGGTAAAGGAGTTTTCACATGCTCACTGGCAGGTTGTAAGATAGATAGGACGTCTATAACAAAGTACCACATATTTGGTGATGGTAATTTAGTATCTCGGAAGAGTAAAATGCATAACAAAGTATCTCATTCGAGCGCAAAATCAAAGTATAGAGCCATGGCACAATCTACTTGTGAGCTCATGTAGGTGCATCAATTACTTCGTGAGTTTGGTATTGGTGGATCAACTCGAATGAGACTTTGACGTGATAATCAAGGTGACATCCATATTGCATCTAACCCTGTTTTCCATGAGAGGACCAAGCACATTGAGGTTGATTGTCATTTCATTCGGGAGAAGATCAAGCAAAATCTTCTCTCGACTAATCATGTTTGATCTGAAGATCAACTTGCTAATATTTTCACAAAACCATTGAATGGTTCATGGATTAATCATATTTGTGACAAGCTGGGCATGCTTGGCATTTGTGCCCCAGTTTAGTGTGGTCGGGTGGGGGGGGTTGTAAGTTATATGTAAATTGTATTTATCAATATGTCCTTGGGAATAAATATTTTGCCCTAACCAGATTCTAGGTTACGGCTTCTCAATATATTGTGTTCTCTTCTCTATTAAGTAAGAGTAAAGAAC
Organism: Codonopsis lanceolata; assembly: GCA_013146195.2. Lineage (NCBI taxonomy): Eukaryota > Viridiplantae > Streptophyta > Magnoliopsida > Asterales > Campanulaceae > Codonopsis > Codonopsis lanceolata. The sequence continues at coordinate 91,628,021 of CM028384.1, forward strand.
CCCTATCTCAAAGCTCATATTAATGGACCCCACATGTGTAGATATGGGTGTCCAACATCATGGAGGATACAAATGACGGGAAAATGTGAGGGAAACCCAATTTTATCCAAAAGTCACCATACCTATTTTATTCCAACTTTCCAGGAAAAAGGTTTCCAATTTTCAACCAAAGCAAAATGGAAACAAATCTAGGATGGATCAGAGACCAACATACCTGGACAATTTCATTCAGGTCATCTTCTCTCTGGAGTACCTCCCGAGCTTTTGTCCTTATGTCAATAAAATCTGAATCAAATTTCTCATAGAAAGATTCCAATGCCTGGAGAATGAAGGGTATCAGTGAGGGAGAGGGAGAGGGCCAAATAGCAGTAAAAAGGGAGGCAAAATTTGGGATACGCACTGTTGAATACTTCGAATAGGAGATAAGCCAGTTAACAGAAGGGAAGTGCTTCCTCTGGGCAAGCTTCTTATCTAGACCCCAAAAGACCTGTATAATAAGTATTTAGCTATAAAATGCAGCTCAATCCAACTCGAGTCAATTAACATACTGAATAAATAGAAGGCCTAAATAGAATACAAAGACTTTGAGCTACTCCTTTGTCCCAAAATAAGTGTCGATTAACTGACTTTACACGGGAATATGTTGACTCTAGGTGATTTTCCTTTAATACCCTCAATATTTCTTCAAGTGGTGTCGAATCAAAGGGTCCCATTTATTTGACATCTCACAATCAATAAGGGTATTATAAGTATAACCAATTGGCTTAGAAAAACTTTCCAAAAAAGAAAAGGGGACACTTATTTTAGGATGTCCCAAAATGGAATATGGGATACTTATTCTGGGACGTAGGGAGTAGTGCTTATTCACTCTATCAATTCAAAACCAACCACATTTTACAGGGTACCACTCCTTTTATTAACTATAAACAAAAAAAAGACACAATCATATCTACCGAACTGTCGGACATGATTTATTGACAGTGTACATTCTAATAAAGTAAGCTATTTTTTTATCAAAGAGATTTGCCTCATCTAACAATTGAAGCTCCGAGAAACAAAAAAAAAATCACTTATACCTGAACAATGCTGAGAGTTGCAGATGTAACAGGATCAGAGAAATCTCCTCCAGGAGGAGAAACGGCACCAACAATTGTGACGCTACCAGTACGTTCTGGTCCACCAAGACATTTTACTTTACCTGCACGCTCATAGAAGGAGGCCAATCGTGCAGCAAGATAAGCAGGATATCCACTATCTGCGGGCATTTCTGCCTGTAAAATAAGAAAAGGAAAACATCAATGCCAGGATTTAAAAAATGAATCCAGCTTCGAAGGCAAACTGCATACAAACTTATGCCAATTAATAATGAACCACTAATTTGAAAAGGCAAAAGAAGTTACTCTTGAAGTCAAAGTAAAGAATATTTCAAGTGTAAATCAAGAACTATTAAATCTAAAACCCAAACTTGAAGCTATGGAAGTGGTGAAGATTATTAGATTGAGGTAATAATAAATCAACAATACGCAGATCTTATATCACTAATACTCAAAGGTAAAACTACTGCATAAAATCTCGCTTTCACATATCCTAGTCAAAGACTAGTCAATTAATCCTTTCATGGAAGCAGAAAGCTGCATGTCATTTTACAGATTTATCAGCTCTAAACCGCATGACAAACTTGAAAGCATGCATATATAGAATGAAGTTCAAAATATAGAACAATTAATGGCTGAACAGCCTGAACTGTTTATACTTGAAGATAGAGGAAGGAAAATGGAGATCAAATGAAGTAGGAAAGAGTTCCAACCACATGTTGTATATGAATTCATTAACAACTTATGAATCTTGTCCAAAGAAAAGGAACAAAAGAAAAATGCATATGACTCTCTTTCTCCTTCTCAGATTCAATATATTCATTATGCTGAAGCTCCCGGACTAACATACATGGTCCTACACAGCATACAGTTAACTTCCATAGGAAGTTAGTAACTCAAAGATTTCTTTGGCTAGAGCACAAAAATCAAAGGGGACCCCCCATAAATATATTGTTCAGAATTACAATCTAGAAACTTACTAGTCGCCCAGAAATTTCACGCAATGCTTCTGCCCAACGAGATGTTGAATCTGCCATCATACTGACATTGTAGCCCATGTCCCTGAAGTATTCAGCTATGGTGATTCCTGAAAATACAATTTCACAAAGATCAAAAGATTACTACTGCTTGACACATTCAACAACTTCACTCAAAACTGGACTATGGCAAACAGTAGGGCATTTTACTACCAAAACGTCCCTGTTCAATGAAGCATCGAGGCAGTCTCTAGAATACAAGTATTCCGTGACACATATAGGACACAGATTATATGTATACCATAAAATAACACGGACAGGATACACAACACATCCCATAAAGTATTAACAGACTAGAAGCAGAAATGTTGATAAAAAAAATAGTACTTTTTCTACATAGAAAACATAATATAAACAGCTATACAAAAACACAACTATTACCTGTATAAATTGAAGCCTCACGAGCGGCCACAGGCATGTTTGATGTGTTAGCCACAAGCGTTGTGCGTTTCATGACAGATTCCTCACGACCATCAGGTAATGTCATTGTCAATTGAGGGAAATCCATAAGCACCTGAATAGTCATAATTTCTAGATTAAGCATCTACAAAACAACCATTTACAACATATAATTGACCGGTATACAAAAGGAGAATTACATACTTCTGCCATTTCATTTCCTCTCTCCCCACAACCAACATAGACAACGGTGTCCGAATTAGAATACTGCATGCATAGGGTAAAAAGTGAATGTAGCAACAAAATTAAGCACGGTAATTCTCATGATTTTCAATGGACACCCAAATATAAGTAAAACTAACCTTGGATAGAGCTTGACTAATGACTGTCTTTCCACAGCCAAATGCACCAGGAATAGCACAGGTTCCGCCAAGAACAGAGGGGAAAAGGGCATCAAGAACACGCTGATAAAAGATATTCATTAGGAACGCCACAGTCTTGCAAGTAACAAATACTAGTAAAAAGCCAACTCAAAAAATGAATGAATTGGTAACAGTTACCTGCCCCGTAAGAAGAGGGGTATCAGCAGCTAGCTTTGTTGCAACAGGTCTAGGAGTTCGTACAGGCCAAGTCTGCAGATAAATGGTCATAGCATAAGTAAAAAATCCAATAGCATTTGATATAGAACACAATATTGATTATCAATAACAAAAAGTAAAAGGTTAAAACCTGAAGCATAGTAAATTGCTTCTTGACACCTTGAAACTCGAGTTCTAAGACTGTGTCCTGCATATACATAAAAAATGTCAATGCTCAGAATCCAAGGGACACAGTTGCGTAACATTCTGGACATAGAATGTACAACAGCATAAGTTTAAAATATTTACGTCTTATCTTACACATTTGAGAAGCTATGATCAACAGAAAGCATACAACACATATGATGGGGAAAGGTGGAGCTTGATGTCAAAGTATTAAAAATATTTGTATAGGTCACATAAAACAAGCTCAGAAGAAAACCTTCAATGAGTATTGACCAGCTGGTGCAACATAGGTTATCTTTCCCATTGCATCAGGAGGTAGTGCAACATGATGCTGCATCAAACTGTTTTCAAAGACAGTCTGCAAGAAAATAAACAGTGTGAAAACAAAGATGAACCTTTAACAACGAAAAACCATCAGGCATCAGATGTTTCTGTAAACTTATATAAATAGAAAGGATTTTCAACTTTCTCAAAACTTGGCCGGGATTTATTTCACTTACAGCATACAAATCTCCACCAGTTAGAAGATCTCCTTCACCTGCCATCAGAAGGTAATCCTGAATTAGTAAACATCTAAAAGCAATTTCAGTATATATTAACCAAGTTAAACTAGTATAAGCTAAAAAAAAAAGGAAAATGATGATAAGCTACCAATTTTTTTAGGCTGGAATTCCCAGAGTATGTCCTTGTCAAGGGCTGGGACAGACACCCCCCGAGGAATGTAGACATCACCAGATCGTTTCGCGATGGTTTTCAAAGGCCTCTGTGTTATACAATTCGAGAATAGGGCAAATGAATAGATAGGTGAGTGTCTCTTCAAGTAAACTAATTATGAATACTCGATGCAGGAAAAGAGAGGTTTTTGTGCAAACAAAATTGACAATGAACGTTAAAAAATGAATAAAGAAATATACAGAAAATGGCAAACCTGAATTCCATCAAATATATTCCCTAATATTCCAGGACCCAACTCCACCGACAGAGGCTGTAAAGTTAATGAAGAAGAAACAGTTTAAAATTTTAGTAACATTGGTGCTCAGTCCAGAACCAACGCAAACTGGAGCAATTTTACATAAATACCTTGTGTGTTCGTAAAACTGGATCATTCACCGTCAACCCAGCTGTTTCTTCATACACTGAAATAAACCATACAGGATCCTTGTTTAAATAAGAAAACTTTTTGTTTCACCACCGGTAAAATAAACCTCAACGAAATATGATGAAAGACTAATAGGCAGAGATTGAATAACAGGAAAATACATAACACACTTGGAATAATTAGTGAAGGCCTATGCTATACAATGAGAATACACTATAAGCACAGGGAAACAACACTTCAAGGAATATCAAACCCAAATACCTTGAATGGTAGCAGAATCTCCTTCCAACCGAATAATTTCCCCAATCAAGTTGTCATGTCCAACACGAACCAATTCATACATAGCAGCCCCTGCCATTCCATCGGCAACAACAACTGGTCCTGATACCTGCGAAATGACATACAAAAATTTGTATATTATTATAAAGGGTATTATTATTGTTGATTAGTATCTCTATCAAAGACCTGTTCAATGGCCCCAACAATGCCAGCTCATCGAATCGTTTTAATCCCGGTAGCAAGTAACGCAATGGATGTCCACCTTTTATGTCCAAAAACCAATGCAATATTTGTAGAGAACTAATGCAAAAAGTCATAATTAGGCGCAGCACATAATTATTTGAAGTTAATCTCATGCATGGTACATATGCAAACAAGTGAGGAATGGATAAATAGAACTGGATGCGGAAGTGAGAATCAGTCTTCCAAAGAACTAATCAAGAAAAGCGAAGCAGAAAAATCAGAATAAAGGTTTTAGAATGATATCTGTTGGCATCAATAATTTAACTTTTGCATAAAGGACAAAAGCAACTCCATGAATTTAAGGAATCAAAGTTTTGCTGCAAGAGCTTTCCCTCCCACATAAACTCTTTAGGTATCTTTGCCAAGGATAGCGTTGTGGCAGTGTATAACAATCAGTTAATCCTTAGAAATAAAGATAACCAAACAGCGGATACGAATCCCAGGGATAATGAGATGGTATGCAGTTGATTAGTCACCTCAGGGACTAAAAATCAGTAGCTTAAACGAATGGAAAACCAAGAAAAGGAGTACAAAGATCTAGAAAACGACGGAAGCACTTATAGATGCAATTTCACAAAACATCAAATTTACGGAGAGAGACCAACGAAAAAATGTGAGGGAGGTGTAACAAATAACTAAAAAGGAAAAAAAAAAGCATCAAATATATTTGACATAATATTTGGGTACTGATGCCAAACAACAAGATCACTGAAGAAAGCTAAGCTAATACACAAGTGGAGTGGATCGTACTAAGAGGTTTTTGATTATCAAGGCAGCTTAGTAGGTGATTGAGCAAGCAAAAGTTGGACATAAAACAAAAACAATACGAGGACGAATAATAAAAGTATGGAATTTGTGCATATAACTGAATAAGGGGGGAAGAAGCAATAAAATGAAGGACGCTGAGATTAGTTAAAGAGGAAAGGATAAAAAGAGAGTGGATCGATGGAGTAGGTACCTTACGAACGTAACCGTACTCGCTCTCCTTCTCAGAATCTTCGAAGGTAGTCAAACGAGCTCCATAGACGGACGGCATCTTGCAAATAAATCGATTAGAGTAACGGGAATCTCCAATGGGGGAGATCGGATCAGAGGATTCAACGGAAATCAAATCTTATGCTCGGAGTTCACCTGGAGAGAGAGAGAGGAGTTTTGGCTCTTCACGCATGAGACATACGGTACAGAGGAAAAGAGAGACAGAGATTGTGATTGAGATGTGAATTGGGATATTATTAACTTATTTATTCCTTTTTTATTTCCAAAGTTTTTATCTTTTCTTAAATATTACTACCAACTTTGTATTTCACTATTTCTTAAACAAATTACTGAAAGAATGGTTAATTTTGTCATTTTACTTTAACCTATCATTATATTTTGCTATTATACTATTTTTTGAACAAAAAATTGTCATTGTACTTGAAAAGGGAGATTCAATTTCGTCATTATCACTAACTGTCATCTAATTTTTAAAATATAGAAAGATTCTTAATAATACTTGAAGTTAAAAATTAAATGATTAATTGTTATTAAATTATCAGTTTTTTTTCTTTTAGAGGTTAAAAAATATTTTTATGAATAAAAAAGGAAAAAAATGAATGAAATATAAAAATGCAATAAGAAGGAAAGATATATTTTGCTTACATAAAAAATTAAGAGAATAATATTAATAATTTGTTAGCGATCAGCAGCTTACTTACAATTAATAAAAACTTTATCGGCTGAGATATAATTGTTAAAAATAAATTAATAAAAAATAATTTATTTAATAATTTATTATTATTTTTAATAAATTATTGAATAATTTAAAATAATTAATTTTTAATAAATTATTATTCTCTTAATTTTTATTCAAACAATATATTTTTTCTTCTTATTTGTATTTTTATATTTCATTCATTCTTTTGTTTTTGTTTATAAAACATTATCTTTTTTTAACCCTTAAAAACAATCTACCTTTTAACATCAACAATGATCTTCCAATATTTTAAAAAACTTTAGGGGAGACAACTAAAATTAATTTTGTTAAAATTGGAAGATAGTTAGGGATAATGACAAACCAATCTACTTTAAAAGTAATAATGATTTCACAATAGAATAGGGAGACAAAAAAAGTGTTAAACATTAACGACCGTAGTTAAACTTTATAAAAAATTTTGTATACACAGTTGATAGTGGTGAAATATGTATAATTATACCATTTTCCATAAATTATTGGACTGACTTTTAGTTAAACTTATAAAAATTTAATGTATATAGATGATGCAGTTGGTTCTTATTCATACCTAAGCTGAGCATTGCCTCATACCTAGGGCATTGCCTCATACCTAAAGGGGCATTGCCCGATTTAATCCATGTAAACGGGTAAGGGTTTGCCTGGTTGGTCGTTATTCATACCTAGGTAATATATTGTTAACAAATCTAGTGAGCAGCCACCAGACATGGCCACGCCCAATTAAATTATGATCGTTTAACTTATGTCTGATTAAGATTGATTAATGCATTATGCCCGTGCTTGCGATAAATCATGGTCGCTAATTAACCCATATAATGAAGTTGTTGGAAAAAACAAGTGAATGGCATGCCGTGCTTGATAAATTTTGTTCACTAAGTAGCGGTTTGAGCGGCCTCGGTAGTACTTGATGAAGTTACAGGAAAAAGCAAGTGGTTGTGCTCACCTTGCTTGTGAGAAGTTCGGCACTGCCCATCAAAATATTTCGTTGATAGCTCACCTCGCACATCAGAAACCCGGCATGAACTCAAAAATTTCTACAAGTGTAGTGCCCGCGCATGATCTCAATCTCAACGGGTTACGGACAAGTTCAAAAATCAAGCTCCTCGATCCAAGCATGAACACTAGTGTCACATTTTTCCTTAAAGCCCATGTAAAGTATTTTTTATGGAGGGTGTAACCATGTAAGAGATCAAACGTGTCCCAAAATGAGAGGTATAATTCCCTGATTCCACTTTAGTTTGTCCCAGTCCCAGTCCCAGAGTCCATTACATACAATACAACCTTATCAATGGCATGAATGTGATGAGTCCACCCCACCAAGTCAGTGGGGAGTAATCTAGGAAGTTAACAATTCTCAACCGTTTTTGTAAGTCAGACATCTTGTTCTATGGTGGAGGCAGTAATAGATATTAAGTTGAAATTCTCATCACAATAATCCTTGTGTGATCGGACTGAAAATGCATAAAAATAGATCGGTCTAAAGTCTAAACATATGAAGTAGTTGCCATTTTTCCACTTTATCTGGTCAATATACAAGTCCAATGGAAATAGCTATAATGCCTCAAGTACATTCAGTCGCCCTCGTGACGTTGTCACCGTTTATCTATTTGACAATTCTTCTGCATTTCGCCCGTCGTCCATTTCCACAGTTTGGGTGGAACATGACACTGCTGGAATCCTTGCTTTGAATTTACCTTCGAAAGCATGCCACTTTCTTCAATTCGGGACAAATTTAGTCAATACTGCGAAACAATCTGATAAGAAGAAAACTTGTTTATCTGTTTCGGTACCCTCTGGAGAAACTAAGAAGGAACCTGCAAGTGATGACGAATGTGTTAAGGAAACACATTCTGTCCTCTAAGAAGTTCACAGGGTAATCTTTGATGAGCAGGTACGATCCTTCCTTACTATGACCCGTTCAGGCTACCATCAACTTATTCAATCTCTTTTGGCTAATCTTTTCAGGTGTTTGATTTGGTAAATCGTGAAGCATTCATCCCATCTGCAGGTGTGAATGTGACTGTAATACGAGAAAACCATTTATTGCCGAATATCGATCAAGAAGCCATTGTGTTCATTTCGCTTGTCCCATCTAGCCTAGGTGATCAAATTGCTGATAGTGAAGGAACTAACAATGAAAATGCCCTTGTACCATTGGACAATCTTGATGGAACAAACATGGAGGAAGATAAACATCAGTTGTAGGAAATCAACATTTCCTAGTCAAATTAGTTGTGAAATTCTGTTGCAACAGCTTTTTCAGGAGCAAGTGTTTGTAAAAGCAAAGAGCGGAAGTAACTCTGCTGGCGGAATTCAATCATATGGTCAAACAGGAAAAGATGGGTTAAATCTGCTGGGGCATTTCTGCTTGTCTCTGGGCCACAAAATCTTTAACAAGGTTCTTATGGAGCTGGAAAATGTAGTATGAGCCTATTTGCTTATTGTAGCAGAATATTTGTTTCCATTGACAAATTCATTTTTGTAAAGCTTGGAAACCGTACTGAAACAAGTAAAACAGAAAAAAATTAAAAAACAAAAAGTGGAAGAAGGATGGGATGAAGTTTCTCTGCTTATATATTAGTTTCCAATTTTGGTTTAGCCTGGGATGTTGCTTTTGATACCTGTAGGTTAGCAAGGTACCATATGTTCAGTTGATTTCTTATCCCACCTGGCATTCGCGGACATCTTCATGGACACTGTAAGTTCCTCAATCGGTTCTTCATGCTGGGCACCCTGTCCAGGAATCAGACAAGAATGTAAAGTCTCAGCTTCGAACTAAAGTGGTGATAAATGATGATTGTATCAATGTAGAAGGGGAAGGTGCTCCAAATGTTGTTGGTCTCTTCAAAGGGCAGTGTGAGAACATCTGTTCTATAAATAGATTTGACTGTGACTTGGTAGATCTTCCTGGGATTCATTTGCAACAGGTATAATCCCTCTCTCAGATTGCTGACAGTGATTATTTTCTATCACTTTCTTTGAATTGTTCACTTGAATTAGTCCATCCAAAAAATTTTGAGTTTTATTTATCATGATTTTTGTGGTATACATGTTTAGGTAGCCTGAAGTGTGTACGTAGTGTATGCCGAGACCATTGCTTGTCAGAGTGAAAGCTTAGATCGAGTGATAAGAGAGGAGAATATATAAAGGCAGAACTGTAAGAAATTAAGAATTAGAAGTAAATGAAGAAAGATGACAAAGAAACAAGAAGAAACACAACTAGCTCAAAGCTTTATCTCATGTCTATTATCAGCTCTGAATAACTTTGAGTGGTTACATTTGTCTTCCTTTTTTTTCGATAGGTAAGTCTGGCCTCTTGGTATGGGGATTGGAACCAAGTACCTCAAAATCTTTGCCTTGAATGCCCTTGCTATCTCTCATAACCCTTGGGGTTACATTTGTCTTTATAGGCTATGACTAGGTTCCTGATATTACTAGTACTAGGTTAATGCTACTACTGAAAGAGTAATTTTTTTTTTTTGATAAGAATTTCTAAAAGAGTAATATCCCTAACAAATAACTTAACCAACCCCTCAGTACATAGGACACGTCACGTGTTTTGACGTCTATTTATAATATTTTTACTTATCAAAAAATAAATAATAGTAACTCAACCAACTAATAATATAGTACTCTCTCCAAAGAAAGAGTCCTACTGTGAAAGGCAACCTTTTATGTACTACTGAATTACTTATATTTATTTCTCTTAGAAAGTGCAATTAGATCCCTTTTTTTTATAAGTAAAGATAATATTAAAGCGACAAAATAGGTGACGCATCCTATGTACACTGAAAGTCAGTAGCAGACACAAAGATTTTCTCAGGTGGGGGCAACTTGTACAAATTTGACAGAAGCGGGGGCAAATTGTAAAATTTATGAAGAATTATTTAAAATAAATAAAAAAACTTCACCAAAAAAAACAAGTGGGGGCAACTGCCCCCGGACCCCTACACACATGTCCACCACTGCTGGAAGTATACAAGCCAATCACTATACAAAAGAGATATTATCCACAACTTCTACAAAAGGATTGCCACCCTACACAATCAATTCAAGACACCAAAAGGACATTGTCTGCAAAATCAACTTCTGTGACTCCTCCACTGTCCTCTCTTCGTTCTCGAAACAACTTCTGTTTCTTTCCCTCCAAATGGACCAGCACACTGCAGCGGAACCTCTTCCCAGAAAGAATTTTTCTTTTTCCTCTTATACAAAGACCAGCTCGCCAACAAGTGCTTCATTATACCAATAGGATATTCATCCCTATTGTGGTGTTCTTCATTATACCAAGGTTCGTGCTCGTCTCGTAATTGGATTGCGGAGTAACAAGTTCAATAACGGATCGTAGCATTGGGTCAAGGTGTCACAATCCATCTATTCATTGACGTTCTTCGCTTGCGTGCTGCGTGCTCTTTGATTCCTCCATCGCGAGTACGCGTCTAGGAATTATATCATCTACCTTCTTCACGCAGCTCCATACACCTCATCGGAGATTTGCCCTCGGCACAATCACGAACATAAAAAAATACCCACCTCCTTCTTTCTACAAAACGCAAGGTTGATCGGAGGGGAGGAGGAAATGGAAGAGGGATTGGATTTGCAGATAGTGAGAGAGGTAGAGATGAGGAGGCAAGGGCCAGGGGAGTGGGTTTGAACAAATTGGGGGTATGGACTGAATTAGGGATTGGATTTGGAGAGAGAGAGAGAGAGAGAGAGAGGCGAGGGACTCTGATTATAAAATGTGGACCCAAAAATAATTATTATGTTAAATTTTTTAAAATTTTACTATGCAACAATTACTCCTCCAAAGAAATTACTCTAATATGTTTAAATTTTTTACTTCTTTATTATAGTTGATGTTTTTATTTTAAAGAATTATTGGTTGATAAGAAATTATATAAAAGGACAAAATCATCATTTTAACAAATATTCAAATTATGAAAATAGCGCTTTAAAATGATATCTCTAACGCGTTTATAAGGAAAGAAAAAAAGTTGTGTGTGTTTTTTTTTATAAAAATGGTGTTTTGAAAACGCTACATCGAAGAAGTTTGGACCATTCCATCCTAGCTCAATTTCGGTTTACCAAACATAGGATTGTTGTTTGGTTAAGTTGAGTTTGTGGTAAGCCAATTATGGCTTACCAAACACTAAATTCAATTGGGTTGAGTTGAATTAGTGACAAGCTTGTAAGGTGGAAGTTTATGACCTCCCACCGTCTCAAAAAAAAAAAAGGGTTGATGGCTTGAATTTGAAAAGAAATTATGGCTGATGGTTTGAATTAGAAAAGGAAAAAAAATGTTTTCTTTTTCGTTTTATACAATTTATAAAAAAATAATAAAAAGGGTTTGTGGCTTCAATTTTAATTGAATTTATTTTCAAATAGTTGATGGTTTGAATTTGAAAAGAAAAAAAATTCAAATACACTAGAGTCGGGGCAACACTAATTTAAGGGCGATACTAATGTATTTGAAAAAAAAATCTTTTTTTCGTTTTATAAAATTTATTAAAAATAAATAAAAGGGTTGATGGCTTGAATTTGAAAAGAATTTTTATTAAATGGTTAATGGTTTGAATTTGAAAAAAAAAATTGTTTTCTTTTTCATTTAATATTTTTTTTGATAAGTAAAGTATTATATACCAAAGCATCTACGCAGGAAACACATCCTTTTAATATCTTTTTCGTTTAATATAATTTATAAAAAAAAGAAGTTAAAGGGTTCATGGCTTAAATTTTAAATTTTAATAGAATATTTTTTTAAATGGTTGATGGTTTGAATTTGAAATAAAAATCTTTTTTTTCGTTTTATACAATTTATAAAAAAAAATTAAGGGTTGATGGCTTGAATTTGAAAAGATTTTTTAAAAAATGGTTGATTGTTTGAATTTGAAAAGAAAAAAAAAATCTTTTATTTTGTTTTATACAATTTGTTTATTAAAAAAGTTATCAAAGGGTTCATGGCTTGAATTTTTAAAGGGTTAAATTTGAAAAGAAAATAAAATACAAAATTTTCTTTATACAATTTATTTAATTTTTTTAAAGGGTTGGGGTTGATGGCTTGATGGGATAATGGTCATTTTTCTAGTAGGGAGGTTGTATTGGGGAAATAGGGGGGGTTCTACCAAGTAATTTCCTTTAGTCATTTGGTTGAAAAACAAAGTGTTGATAAATGAGTTCCCTAAATAATTTAGGTTTTAAGTCGATGAAGATTAATGAACAAGATACGAATAGAACACTTCTGATTCAACTATCTGGGTATGCTTGAAATAGCAAAGACTGGCTCTTTAAATTAGCTAATCCACGCTTCTTATTGTTCCTTTTAGGGTGGTGCTCCTTGAGACAAAGCTGAAGCATCTAAATATATTACCTAGAAACAAATTTATCATTTTAAAGCAAATGCAAGTTTACCAATACAGGCACGGGTAGAGCAAGATCAAGGACATGCCACCTTTTCCACTTCCTCAGTTTTATCACCAACAGCATCAGCATCTTGAAAACGGTTCAGAACCTGCACTAACAATTAAGGGGAAAATGAGATATCAAATTGGAGGATATCCAAATCTGGGTAAATACGAAAAATTAACTGTCATTTACCTCATATAAGAACCATGAAGCGTAGGCATCTGTGGCAGCATACTCCAGCTGTGCCTTTGATAAAGGAGCTGCCTCCCAGTTTCCCAATCTGATTCTAGAGGGTTTTGGAAGCTGGGACAAGCAATTAACTTCAATTACTAAAAGCCAACCTCTATTTTCAAGTATCGGAGGTCATTTCAGTAATCTATTGACTATTGTGTAATCTAGATGTGTAATATGAACAATTAAAAAGATGCCTCTATCCAGTACACTGTAACATAGACCACCAATAATAAGTTGTTTGAACGGTCTTATTGGTCACAAGCTTATGGCACTGTTTACGAAGATTATTTCAGAAAAATTCTATTGGAGTTTACGCTTTGGAATCAATTACGAGGTTGCAAGATAAGATATCAAGGCAGAATATTCCCAAAACAAAAAAAGAGGGAAAAGAATACAGATCACACCCAGGCTTGCGCGGCAAAACTTAATTTGATTCAGTGTGCTGCACCAATTCCCTTCCTTTTCTCAATGACTCATCAAGGTATGTGATAAGATATTATACATGAGCAATACCAAAACATCAGATAAGAATAAGAAATTCTGGAGGAGAAACCAGGAATTAACCTGTCTGCTGATAAGCCTCTCAGTGAGCGACGATAGACCCCAGACCTTGGGGTCTCCACCAAGCTTTCGCTGGGCTAGATAGGACAGATCTTCTATAGCTTCCACAGATACGTTATGATCATTGAAAACTTTACGAGCATCACCAGCAATAGCTACTCCAACCTATCAGTGTGCAAAGCAGAAAAGTAGAATCTGAATAAACCAATTTAAAACAATTTGCATATTCTTTGGCAGCAAAATAGTTTATCCTCACTGACCTTTAAAGAAGTAGGATCCCCTAGAAGCGCTTGCAAATTTTGAGGGAATCCAGAATGAAAAACATGCATCACATGACAAATACCTTTATCTGCACATATCTGCATAACTGCAGCCTTCCCAGGCTTAACACCTGCAGGAGTGCAGGGTTCAGGTCTCTTCTATGAGATTGGCTTTCAGTAACAGAAGTCAAGTAAAAGTTGTAAATGCTTTCTCCTCAAATGATGAACAAGTAATTAAATTAAAATATCCACAAGGCATTTATGTTTGTTATGGGAGTTGGAATCCTTTTTAGTTTACAATTGGAATTCTCTTAGGCTTAGGATTGATTGAGCCTACGAGAATTTAATCTTTTACGGGTAAGAGTTCAGCGAAAAGAAGGATTAATCGAAGCTGCCGTAAATTATTCTCTACCCCATGTTTCTACTCATAATTTTTCACCAATAGAAAACATCAGGTAAAATATCAACAAACGAAGGAGTAGACAAGTCCATTGCCATAGATATTTTCTCATTTATTTTTACATAACGTTAAACACGCAAGTTATCACCGTATGAATATGCAGATCATGCATATGCATCTACTAGCAGACATAAGGCATGAAGTGAGTAAAAACGAAAAGGGGAAGAGAAGAATCATATAAAACTAACTTGTAGTTAGTATAACAAACCTCTCCTAAATGTCGGTCTCCACTCAATGTCAAATCCAAAAATAGCACGGCCTCCATCTCTTTTCTTAGTTTCAACAAATTCTAAAAGCTCATTTGCAGCCTTTTCTACTTCAAACACTGTTCTGCTGTATACAATATGACCTTTGAAACTCATTGCCGGGTACCTCTTCTTAAAGTTATCTGCAAGACAAATTACAGCAAAAAGTACTATTGACCTCTAGCTTATCTTTCAATATACCAGTTGGATTCGGCTCCAGCAAAGAAGATAAAGTTTTCTACTCCGTTATACATGAAACTTGAAAAAGAGTGAAAACTGACACTTGGTTTGTCAAAAGTAGTAGTGGCAACTGGCAAGACACTTCCATTTATCAGAATAGATGTTCTTATAACCTAAATGGAACTGATACCAATGATCCAATCATTGATCTATCAACTACTCAATTCTATTGATGATGGGATCCGAACCACCAACTACAATTACTTTGGCAAAGTCAGCTTCCATCTTTGCATGGTCACATTACTAAAAAATTTCAATAAATGCTTAATGGAACTGCAAATATAATTCTTGAAGAAGTTGATTTTACCTGGACTAGGAGAATGATAAATGTGGTTAAGAGCCCTATCTCTAGGGCAAGGTAGCAAAGAAGATGATTTCGAGACACTGAAGAGGCTGCATTCACTTGAAAATTCGTCATTGTGTTTAAATCGATGCGAAGGAGTAAATAATGCGGCAGGTAACCTACGGCGAGTATTCGGACGGCGATCTTCGTCGCAATCGGCGTTAGATTTGGGGGAGGAGGAGGCAGTAGCTGAGAGGAAAGCAGCGTCGAGGGCTTCTAGGTCTAGGTCAGTGAGGGGTTGGTCCCAGTCTGCATTACAGAGCGACGACAAAGAGCTGTTGGTTTCCATAAGAGTAAAAATAGGCAACTCTTAAGAATTGGGGAGAGATGAAGAGTGGTGGACTGATCTTGCACAAAAGGGCTGTCAAGGGTTTAAGTAGGTGGACAGGTGGTACGTGGCAGTACGCTATCACTTAATATCTGGATTTGGTTGTTTTGAAATTATATTATGCGAACTCAACGAACCCAAATGATCCAGCGTTTCTAAAATTACTGACAAAACCGTACGATGATGGGTTGCCCCAACCAATAACACTATGGTGTAAGAATAAATATGAACTAAAATGGTTTTTTAATTTTTGCTCGTGAGAAAAGATCAAAGGATAACAACAAGAGCACCAGTGAATTAGGGGAAAAGCACGGGTGCAAGGGTCATGGGAGTAAACAGAGAATCTAAGGGCATCCACATTTATGGACCTGTTAAAAGGTTTATTCTTACTGTCACGTCATCGTCATCAGCTTATAAACCTTTTTTTTATAAACCTATTCTCCATTATACATAAACTCATAAAGTTTTATAACACTACAACAACTAAATATTTTATTATTACATTTATTTTCAATAAATAAATTTTCAAAAATAAATGTAACGTTTAAAACAAAATATTTTTAAAACAAATATAATATGTCCAAAAAATAATTTATATATTTTTAAATTTTATCTTTGAAAAAAATATTTTTATTCATAAATATTTATTAGTAATTCAAAATATCGATGTAACAATATAGATTTTATTGAATTAAATCAACATAAAATCATACAAATTATAATTAAAGTTGCATAATACAATGGAAAAACAAAGTAATTAAATACTAATAAGAAATATCCAACATGAATTATATGAAGAAAAAAATACATTAATTAAAATATTACATAAACTTATAATACAACAATTAGAAACTTCATAAATTAAAATTAGCCACACATAAACTACGAATATTATATTTGGCCTTGATCGAGTCACAAATGTGTTTATGCATTCAGCTTGCTCATTCGTCATGCCACTAGTATCTTTAAAGAGGATTTCATAATTTAACGCAGCTTGTCACTCCCTCGAGTGCTGAAATCTTTCTTTCTTCAATTTCACGATGCTTATCCCATAAATCAACACTTTTGACTTCATTTTTCTCGACGATTTTTGCTTTCCCTTTCCTCTTTGCTTTTGACCAATCGGGCGGACTTCGACTTCATTGTCTTCGATGTTGATGCTCGATGTGCATCGGATGATGAAGTGAATGTCCCCGATCTTTATATCTTTGTCCTTTTAGAGGATTGTTCACTTGATTTCCCACCTTTCCACTTTGGTTCATCTTTCAACATTAGCCACACATGCTCATATTTGAAATGTTTTTTACTTACCGAGTGATAAAGACCACGTGCGCTTCCTTCACTTGGTCATCTGACCACCCACTACGATGTTGATCTCTAACTTGATGAAAAATTGGTTAAATTGATTAACCATTGGAGTAATTGTGTACCAATGCGACTTCAAGACATTAAACTTCCTTCGAATTCTCGCCTTTCTGCTTGTTGTTGTAGTACTCAGTGATTCGCTTCCAAAACTCCTTATCATGTCGAGAGTTCCCCTTCACGCTATCTCGTTGAAATAACGAGTCAAGCACTTACAAGCATTTTATCCTCTTCAATGCTCCATTTTGTTTTCTCGATGTCTTTTGTTTTGTTGTCCACTTCATCATCAAGAATAATGTTTTCCAACCCTTTCGGTAGAAAATGGTGGAATTACGACTCACCGACACTATCCCTTCTTGTATCAACCTGTTGTTGGATTTCCAATACCCATAGTGGGTTTATAAGAACCGTAAGTATATTGATTTGTCGTAAGTTAAAATATTCATGTTGCGAATATATGGGAAATTGAGAATACGAAGGATAAGAAAAATTTGGAACACTTGAAATACCTTGAAAATTTGGATAATGAAAATTTGGATAACGAAAATTTGGCTGAACTTGAAAATTTGGTGGAGCTTGAAAATTTGCCGGAACTGGAAAATTTGGTGGAGCTTGAACATTTGCCGGCGATTGAGCATTTGGTGGAGCTTGAATGTTCTGGAGTTGGAAAATTTGGTGAAACTTGAAAATTTTACGCTTGGAAAATTTGGCGACCTTGAAAATTTGGTAGTTTCATTCGTAATCTTCGACATTGAATAGTTTAATAAATTTGTAAAAAAATTATTATCCATAACAAAAGAAGTGAGGAAAGGAATTTGTGTAATTTAATGAGAATGAGATAATATAGAAGTAATGTAAGTTTGGAAGAATGAAATGATTTTTTTTACAAATCTATTTATAAGAGAATTTATAGGATAAATTTGAAAAAAAAAACAAAAAACGGTAACAAAAAAAACGGTAAAAAAAACGGTATAAAAAAAACGATAAGAAAAATGGAAAGAAAGTCAATAAAGTAAGGAGCATGTGGATGTTTCAACCGGTTGTAAAATTACAACCGGTTGATAACACGTCATGGCCTCCAATGGCTTTCAAAAAGTTTCAACCGGTTGAAGGTTTATGAAAAGGTTTATTTTCTACCCACTGGAGCTGCTCTAACCTTGTTTTGAGGGAAATGGGGTGTTATATAGTGAAAACTAGTTTAATACACTTGCGTTAAACACACGAACATATATATTTTTCAATCAAATTATAATCAGTTAAATTATAATCAAACAAAATGAAGATAAAAAACAAACCTAAAAGAAGATATTATTTCAATGGATAGAAAAATATCATTTGATTCATTTGATTAAAAATTATTATGAAAATAAAGAAATATATGTGTCAGTTGATTAACAATAATAAAATAAATAAATTGCAATAATTGCAATTTATGAAAATTAAATAAATAATTTAAATGAAAATACAAAAAAATGTGTATCGTAGTGTATGGATTTTCAGTAGTGATACGTCGATTTGGATTCGCGATGCATCAATTCAGAATCACAATGCATCGCTATGAATTGGAAATAGACCAATTTGAACGTGAGACATCGATTAAAAATCACGATGCACTGCTATAGAATGAGAATGACAATTACATAATTTTGAATCATACATGACAATGTATGAACTGATGCTTATCGCAAGCATGTCCGATTCATTAAATGTATACTCATCCTTTCACATCAAAAATGTTTTTTCCGATTAAAAAAACATAGTGGACAGAGGTTGAATATCTGTCAAAAGAGACCGACCCAATTTTCACCATATTATTTCCAAACCTTTAAAAGACAAAAAAATATAAATGGGTTTGACGTGTTAATAACCCAACATATATTAATTGAATGACAAAACCTACTCTAAACAAATTTAATTGACGATGATCGATGAAAATTGACTCGAATAATTCTATTTGTACTGATTTAAGTCTGTTTATGACTTATTTCAATATCAATAATCAATAACAATTAAAAAGACAAATGTAATCTCTTGGCTTTGTTACTTCGCCCCACTCACGGATATTAAAACGACATCGTTTTAGAGTATATATATATATATATGTATATATTAAAAACTTTTGTCTTGAGTCTCACTACCTTTTGTCATGATATTTATTCCAGCAACATTGCCCTCTCATAAAATAAAAAAAAAACAAACTATTAACCCAACTTATGAAACCAACTCCCATTTTAGTTTTTTCTTCTTCACTCCCTTTACTCATTATCCCTCTCCACATTCTCTATCCTTGAAAATATAGAACTCTATAAAGGGGGATCATCAAGGTAGCTTTCCAGGTGAGAATACTTGGGTACTCTCAATTTGATGTAAATCTGATTACTTTTCGAACACAACGACAAATCAATTCGTTCATGATTAAATGGTCAGTTCAAAAAAATTTTTTAAGAGAGGTAACTTTGCACTTCCAAAACATTTCCCCTTTGTTAGAGGAAAAATTATGTTGCAATATTGTTTGTTTCGTTATTTACCATTATATAGTTATTTATTTCAAATCGATATATTTTTTAGATCTGTCACTCATTTATAATTAATCATGTGCATTCGTGTTTTAGATGAACTTTTGATGTTTTTAAAATTTTGAATATGATGAAATGGACAACAAAATTTCAAATCTATATATTTTTGTTGGTCAGTCATATGTTTAATATCAATAATGAGTATTTATAATTTTGTTCATAATATTTCTTTTAAGAACTTTGATCCGATGAAATAGACAAAAGAATATTCATATATTTCATTTAGTTATAATGAATTGTGAGTTTTTGTGATTTCATTGAAAGTATTTGTTTTAATAACTTTTAATCTGGTGAAGTAGACAAAAAAATTCATAAATAAAATCATATATATATATATATATATATATATATATATATATATATATATATATATATATATATATATATATTATTCATTCAATTAAAATTAATTGTGGGTATTTGTGATTCACTTCAGTAAAATTTCTTGCGCAAAGTCATCCATGATTTTTCTGAAGTTTATTTGGCAACAATGGAAAACTAACGATTGTATGTATAAAATGTTGTGTTTGGGATAACAAAGCAATGAATGCAGTGGTTCTAGCTCATAGGCTCTAGTTTCAAGGAGTTATAAGTATTTGAATTTGTATTATTTAATTATAGGATTCATTAAATGTTTGTTATAAATAGAGGTTACTATTTTAAGGATGCACATTTTGGCGAAAAATTATTATTTTTAGGCTACCTAGGCTTTATATATATATATATAGATTACTGGAAACAATATATAAATTTTATCGACAAAGCTTTAATGGTGATGGGACGTTTATTCAGTAAAGCTTTACCGACGTGTGCTAAAAGGCACTTTAGCATTAATGATGATTGACTGGAGTATGGCAATGTAGCTTTGGCGGTTGTCAGATAAATGGGTTTTTCATTTATGGCAATTTGACTGCTCTTATGGGGATTTTTTTGCAGCTCCGATGTTTACAACCTCGCCTAATTCCTGGGTGGCGACCTTCATGTCGGGTAGTTAGTTGTCATGGTTATGAGTTAGCTGTCATGCATTTTCCAATTCGCGAGCTTCAAAAACCAACAAAGTCAACCCCGCCCCATATCCAAACGTCGGTGACTGGTGGCATCTGGGACGTCCTATGAAGATGTCAACCTTCACTCCATGTTTAAAACTTACCACGTGTATCCTAGATGTATCACAGTTGGCGACCACATGGGATCTCTTTGGTTTGGTCCATTCATAGGCATTCTTTAAAGGGAATATCATACGAGACATGGAAACGGGGCACGTTGGGGACAGGTTTGTCATTTTCCAAACTCGCTCATATTCTAATTTCGATTTTCAAACACTGAAATTCGGCCCGGTCCATTTTCAAAAATTTTCAACCGCTCTGTACAATATGTTTTTTAAACTGGGAAAAGGCACTTCTTGTACATAATGATGATATACCCTCAATAAACTAAACACGCGAGTGGCAAACAACAGTTCCTGCATTGCGATACATGATTTTGAATCGTAATGCATGATTATGTGCATCGCGATGTATAATTTTGAATTACAATGCATAGTTCCAAATTGTGTAACTATCATGTCCATTTCATATCGATACATCGCAATTCAAACTGATTTCATCTGCGTCTTTTTCACCTTTCTTCCTTCGCCTCCGTCATAAGTCTTCCTCTTTCTCCACCACCTTCTTTCATTCTGAAAAATCATAATTTTCAATAACTATATTTTCAAATAATTTAGGAAGAAATACTGGAGGAAAGTACAGCAGAGCTGTGGCAGGAGACGGACTTGGCATTTTGTCAAAAAATTATCAAAAAACCTTTGCATGTTGAAAAAAAGGGACTGGAGTGGTTTAAAAGTTAGCAAAAGGTACCAACCACAACCAGCAATTATTCAATTTTTAAACTCGCTCAGTCCCGTCGGTTCCGGTCATTACCCACCTCGTGAGCCCATCAAAGACATTTTGTTATTCTCATGCCTATATAGGCCTAGACTAACCAAATCATTAAAGTACCCAAGTGAGGTGGGATACATATGTTGTTGAGAAGGTGTACGATGGTCATGGAGTGTGTTTGAAGTACTATAATTTTGGGACAAACAATCACGGATGCCCCATAGATTATGTTAATTGTCTATCCAAGGGGGTGGTTTAAAGGCACCTACAATTCAATTCAAACGTGATCCAAGCCAGCTTAGTATCACGTCCCGCACCTATTTAGAGGTTTTCTATGTGTGTGAGTTGAATCACTTGCACTATAATTTCCCAAAGTACTCTAGTATGTCTTAGAGTACTCCGAAATGTTATGGAAGTTACCAAGTTTCCGAGGTCCTCTGGTTTGTCCTAGAGCACTCTGGAATGTTCTAAAAGTTACTAGAATCACTTGTATATGATAGAATGTTCTAGAATATAGTACAATGCTAGAAAATGGTATGAATATCTTAGATTTGTATAAAATATTCTAAAAGCTTGTAGATTTAAGAAATAGTAGCCTATAAATAGGTGATATCTCATTTTGAAGAAAGACAATTTTGAAGAGCTCAATAAACATTATTTCCTTCTTTGAGTCTTTTTGAGTGTTTTCTTCTTTCAACTTAGTGACTTCAAATAGGTGTAAATCTTAACTTGTGGGATTGTCACATAACCTAAGGGTTGGCACTTGAGGATAGTTGATAAGCAAAAGTGGAATAAGACCGACTAAAACTAACAAAATTGTCTTAATGCTATACGGATTGAACAGAGTTGGGGCAAAAACTCTAAGGCCATGACACTAAGCTTTAAGCTTCATATAGGTTGGGCCTTAGCTTTAGCTGTGAATATACAATCTTTTTCAGACATGTTTATGTAAATGATCGTGATTAAGTAAGCTCACTAGCTAGGATTGAAAGATGTACAAAGTTTTGGCTCATTTCCACACTGACTCTGACTCAAAATTATTTGAATAAAATTTCCACATTATTTAACACGGATAACGTTGGTGATAATTAGTAAGAAACTTGTAGCAATAAAAAGATTAGCCCAATATAAACACAACAAATCAAATTAGTCAAATTTTATGACTATGGAGTTCAACCCCCATAAGCTACTGCTTGTAAACAAGTAAATTTTGAACACTATGATCCGAATTCCGAACCTGCAAAAGAAGGGAGCCTTCCATAGGCAAGTTCAGTTGTATGATGGGCAAATATCTCAGGCGATTAGAGTTTAGAGAGGACTCAAGAGCTTCATTCATACGTGGTACGCCCATGGTTTCAGGGTGCATCCATTCACTCTATTTTATTATATACGCCTAGCGAAAAGAATGTTTCCGATTTCAAACAGCCCATTCAAAAGCTTGGCTCAAACTCAACAGTCATACAGGCTTTAGTTTGAGAAATACTTAAACTAAGCTCACCAAGTATTTATAGTTTCCAGTCATTGATAAATAGGATCGCCCTAAAGAAATTCAAGGTATTGCCAGGAGGGAGAGAGAGAGAGAGAGAATACACGATGATGGTCAATAATAGTCCTGTGTCATAAATAAAGGATTACATTAAAAAGTGTTTCTAAGTACAGAATTGTACTAACCAATTTTTTACAACAGGTTATTCCCCATTATCCTGGATATATTGAAAAGAACTACAGCTGTGAAGTGCTTTTGAAGAGGGAGCGAGAGCACTGATTCACTCGAAAAAATTTCAATCGAAGATCTCCTGGGTTTCAATTATGCTATGTTGACTGAAAAGGGGAGAGAGAGAGAGAGATTAGGTTTGCATCATTAAGATATGGATAAGATTCCAAGCATCTCACAAATCGCAATAACATCAGGAAAGGGCAGTTGATATCATATTAAAACAAGAATGAAGGATTTTGCTTACTGATCATCTTTTGTGACCCGATAGTATTTTTCAGCATGTTGGCGTTGACCAATAAGCTGAGCAAACCGCTCATCGTGAGTGATTACTATCAACTGAAAATTCTCCTGGCCTTTCCTATCCTCCATAATTCTGGCAGGGTTGAAAATACAAGAGTAAATGCAAGAGTTCAACTTCCAAATTGTGTGTGTGTGAGAGAGAGAGAATATATATACCTTAAAAGAGCTGCAGCAAGACTTTCAGCGTTAGGGGCATCTAAGTTAGTGGTTGGTTCATCAAGTGCTAGTATTCCACAGTTGAGGCAGAATGTTTCAGCTAGTGCTAACCGTATGATAAGCGAAGCGAGAACCTGAGAGTCAATCCCAAACAACAAACAGTGTCTTATAAAAATAACAAATTCTAACCACAAAAATAGACCTGCATGCGACAGAATATTTGGAACAGAAAGCTTTCAGTTCTAGGACATCAAAAGCCGCAAAAATAATAAAATAAAAATGTGGTAGTAAAAACAGGTTTAGTTGATCTTTATCCAACCTTTTGACCAGCACTGCACCTTCCTCGCATTTCCAGCTCTGCATCACCAGTTTGCATTACAACCTACAAGTACATTAACACAGAAGCAGCTTATTCACTTTCTAATTGCAGAACAAGGACAAAGCAAAACCCCAACTATTAAATAACCTAAACTCTAAACCCCCAATTCCCTAAACCTTAGATAACCAAAACCCTAAATCTTAAATATTTAACCCTTAACACCTTATCACAACCTGAATGACTCGAGCACTCAACCCTACCCCGTGAATCCAAAACCCTCAAATTTTGACCCTAAATCATGCACCATATGACCATACCCTAAACTGTAAATTCTAAACCCTAAAGCCTACACCCTAAACCATATGTCAATTTTGTCTGCTGATCAAGTCTTACAAGATGCCGCAAATAAAGTAAAACCAGTTTGGCTGAAATAACTAAGACAATGAGAAAAAGATAAGGTAGAGTGAAGAAAAAGCTTTGTTTTCATTACCCTATAGCTATAAGATCGAGTACCACCACCAACAGAATCTGAATGAATGCTTATGTAATCTATGTCCTGCCCTCGGTAAGTTTGCTGCCATAGTTCTCTTATAATCTTATTTATTTCCTCCATTTTCAATGTGTGGAAGCGCATGAGTGCCCTGTACAGAAAGAAATCATAGGAAGAATATTAAGACATACTAGTGGAAGTAAGAAGCATAAAATACAAAAATGTAGTCTTCTGTTAATTCCACATGGCAGCAACAGAGAGTACAATGGACAAATTTAAACATCTCAGAAAAGTTCAGTTGTCAGTGCATTAGCTAGAAAAAAGGTGGGGGTGGGGGGGAGAGGAAAGATTGAAGGATAATGATAAATAGGAAATGCTCACTTGTCAAGTGCATTATAATATCTGTCCAAGTCCTTGTTAGCCATCTCAGTAGTCTGTCAGAAAAGGGATCAAGTTAAGATACAAGCATGTAGAACGGAAAGCTGATTCAGAAAATAATCAGGAAATCAGAACTATGTTCCACCTTGAGCTGCATTAGCATATCAAAATGTCGTTTGTCAATGTCCTTGTATTCAGCCTGCTTAAGATCGACTTTATTCTGTGAAATAGCTCTCTGATGCACACCCACTTCACCTTGGCAATTGTTAAACTGCAAAAGTACGAAATCACCTCTCAACTCTCTCATGCACTTGAATGAAGTACAAGTAAGGTATGTTGTCTAAATAACAAAAAACATGTTCATAATTTGATAATTAAATTATGTCAACCGTAGCAGGATATGAAAAAGGTTAACCTTGTTTTAAACACAGCTGTGAAATGGAAAGCCAAATTAAAGACATGCATGGGACGAGCCACTGGAATATAGCATAGGTTGCATCGCTTCATACATCTTCTGGAAATCCGACACCGTGCACAGGCATGCGTACTCCCGTTTATCCAAAAAAAAAAAGGTAACTCATTGCTAACAAAAGAAAGAAAGACTTGTGGAGCGAAGAATCGGGTACATGCAATCCTGGGCTGTAAACCCCTCGAGGCACTAAACCAGCCCTCCAATCCTGAGCCTTACCGTCGACAATGACAGAAAAAGAGGGTGAATGAAAACACCCGAAGATCCATTGACGCCAACGACTCCCATCATGTTTGCGCTCCATCACGAGGTCAAGAGTACGCCAAATCACTCTATTGTAAGCCTTTTCAAAGTCGAGCTTTAGCACAAAACCTATCCCACCTCTATGATCCACATCTTCCACCACCACATTAGCAACCAAAGCTGCATCAACACTCTAACGACCCCCAACAAACCCGACAAACTCACTCTGTGCCATAGAAATGGGATCACCCAACACTACACATAACCGCAAGGACAAGACCTTAATAATGATCTTATACAAACTAGTAGCCAAACAAATAGGCCTATAATCCCTAAAATGCCTCGACTTACCCTTCCTAGGAATCAGGGTATTGGAAGTGAAATTAGTACTCTTCCCCCAAATTCCAGTTATCTTGAAACTCCAAAAAACAAAAAAAAAACTCATTGGATCACTCTTTTACCACCTCTTAACATGATTGAAGAAAAGCCATCAAAAACCTGTTCAACATGGAGCCTTATTCCTGCCATAGCCACTATAGCCCCCCTCACTTCCTCCTCACAGAAAGGTCTCGCAAGCCACTCACTCGTCCCTCAAGGGAAAGCACACTTGAGGCCCTTGATCGCGGCCTACTTTCAGCCTCCACTGGAAACAATGCCTTATAAAAGTCAGAAGTCCCGAGATCAAGACCAGATTATGAACAACCTCCCCAGAGTCCAGCTCCCTCTCCTTTCAGAAGTAACTCTTTGAAAGATCTTAGACCTACAGTCCCCTTCCCTTACCCACTTAACCCTCGATTTCTACCACCAACTAATGTCCTCCTTCAGTAACACCTCTTCATACTCAATTCTTAATTGCACTCCTAGCTATAAGATCATCCGAAAAAGCCACCTCTTCCAACCAATCAATCTCCCCACTAGCTCCTAAGAACACATCGATCTCTGCAATAGCTCCTAACAGGCCGTTCTTCTTAATCATAGTATCCTAAAGACCACTTTATCCTGAGCTTTGAGTTTCCCCTTCACAAACTTTAATTTCTTCATAAAGACAAACCCCGCCCACTGTTGAACACTACACTCATTCCACCAAACCCTCATCATATACTATTTCACACAGCCAGGAAACTTGAAAGAACAATGTTTCCTTAAAGATGAGCTTATATGCTATAACTGAAAAATAAATTAAAAAAAAGATCTATTGGCATGATATTAAATTTAAGTGCATATTCATGAGACCTTCCCATACCTCTGAAAGAAGTCGCTCTCTTTCCTTGGAGAATTTCTCAAGATCAGATTCAAAGGTGGAAATGCCACCAATCTTCAGTATTTCCTCTTCCAACGATTCAATATCATGAGTAAATAGATCAACTTCAGCTTTTATCCTTCTATAATTTAAGTTGTCTTCAATATTGCGCCTCAGTAATTCTTGGTTACGAACTAAATCTGCACTTTTATTCATTTCAGTAAAAAGTTCCTGCTTCCTAGTGTCATAACTTTGAAGATTAAATTCTTCTAGAGATTGCTTTTCTCTCAATTCTTTTAATCTCTCTCCCTTTCTTAACTCATCATACCTGGTAAGAAAGCAGAAAAAGATAATGATCAATATCAGTACAAATAATACAGTCTATTTCACTTCCCAGGGTCCAGATAACCTACTCTTTAATCTTAGATATCACTTTATCAAGTGTCTCCACATCACGCTCAAAATCTCTTTTGAGTTCACCCTGTTCTCTACATTCTCGATTAAGCTTGGCTTTCAAATTTTCGTGATCTTTCCAATATTTGTCCACCTCCTTGCTCAAAGGACCAAGAGCCTCAGACAAATGCTGTAGATAAACATATAAAACAAGAATATCCAGGACTATCATTAGCATAAACAGTGAAAAACAAGAGAGCCTAGGGAGAAAAGCAGTTATTGTAACAGAAACCAAAAGGCGAAAATGATCTTCCAACTTGGGTTTTCTTAATGAAAAATGTATGGGATTGCCAACACACATTTCAAGTGAACAACCCAGACATAAAAAATCATGACAATCAAATAATATAGCAAATAATATTACGAGCTTGAGCTTGTGGTATTATTACGAGCTTTAGTATTGGAGCCGTTGGATGATTAAGTTGGTGATGATTTGGAATGTCTATGTCTGCGTTTAGATAAAGCCCAACACAAAAGAAGCTCCTTCACGGATCTAGGCATCACCCACTGAATATTAAACAACCTGAAGACCATATTCCAAAGATCCGTCGCAACTTTACAGTGTAGAAGAAGATGATTCGTGCTCTCGCTACTGTCTCTACACATATAGCACCAATTAAAGGACCAGTTGTTGCGCTATCTCTTTCACTGGTGTTATGAGGCTAGCAAGGCGGATATCATAAATCATTCTTTTGTGGACTTTGTTAATAGTATCAGTCTTGTGTAGTTCGGTTTTGTATTCGACCTGTGTATATGGTTGCGCTCCTTTTTGGCGGTGTTATTAATATATATCCTTACTTATCAAAATAAAAAGAGCATATTTGATTTAAAAGTGTAGAAATCTATGTAGATTTGATCTAATGGCACTACCATAAAGTTTGTAGTAATACGAGAAGCTCGAGCTCGTAATACCATACCACACTAATATAAGCACCAAACTCGCACCATTCTTCCCTATGATTGCTGGTCTGAAATGGTGTTTCTTTTACGAGGGATTTTGAGTTGCTGGGTTAACTGGTTGTTTCTTTTGAGGAATTAAGAGAATGAAAGGCTTAGCAATTGTGACTTGGAAAAGAAGTAGAAGCCTTAAAAAAAAAAAAGTATTCTCCCAGGGCAAGTATAGCCCATCCACTTCTGGCCCAAATTGAACTTCAATATACTCTTCTACTCACATGTTGGGTGCAGAAGCACTAATTAAATTACTAATTGTTCACCCTAACAAGTTTTACCAGTAAGAGTATATCTCCCTAACAAGTTTTACCATTACCTTTTCATCAAGATCAACTTGATTTTTCTCCTGTACCAACTGCTCTAGATCGTCCTCCGTCTCTTTAAGCTCACGCAATTTGTTAGCTGCCTCTACCTTCTCTTCTCTTACAGTATGCCATCTTATAGTTATGCTTGACAAATCATTCTCCATATTCCTTTGTTCATCTCTTAGTTTCTCCAAATCACTATCCAAAGTATCCCTGATTGTCACCACATAAAAATAATAAGAAAAGCAAGCAGGAGAATAATCAGGTATATATATACACACACACACACAGGGGGAAGATTTCAATGGTTACTTTCTCTCACTAACTATTGATGGTTACTACTACCTCCATTCCATCCAAAGAGTCCATTTTTGTAAAGTCTAATAATTAAGGGATATATAACTAGCATTATAGTGGGTCATAAGACTCGGGCATAATCAATATGTTAATATCAAATGTGGAGGGTAAAGCTGAAATGTTTTGGAGATTCCAGACATAATTTTTAAAGTGGACTCTTTACGTGAAACATCCCAACAAAGTATAGTGGATTCTTTGTCTCGAACAGAGAGAGTATTATATTATCCATTTGATCAAAAATAGAGATTTAGTGATTAGTTAGATAATGCAATTAATTCACCTCAAAAGAATACAAACTCTTAATTGCATTATCCAACTAATCAATAACTGTCCCCCTTAATTTTTTATCTGATGGATAAAATAATAGTAACCATAATTGGTTAGTGAGAGAAAATAACTATTGAAAACTATTCCATATATATACACACATATGTATCATTGCAGGACAATACAATGAAATAGCAAGCATACAGTAGTGAAGCCAAGAATGCAAACAACTCCATCTTTTATTCTTCGTCAATTTCAAGAAAAAGGATATTTGCACATACTGAGACTTTTTGAAAAGCAACTAGATATGTGCATGAAGATAGAACAAATCTTTGTGAAATTACGTATAAAGATGTTAAACTTCAATCAAACACGAGCAACCTCTTATGATTTAATTAATATAAAGAAATTGGCCAAGTACCCCGAAGACAAATAATACCATACTTTGTTCCCTGCAAAACACTAAGCTCCGACTGCATTTCTTCCATGGACTTGACACCTTGCCCACGAAAATCAAGATTATACTCCAAATCATCAACTTCCTGCTGCAGCCTTTGTATATCTGGAATGAGCCTATCAAAAGTATCTACAGGTTGCACCAGGGACTCAACTGAATCCTTGTCAGCCTTTATTTGAGCTAAAACACCCAACACCTAAAGCACAATTTTCAAACAATCAGAATCCCAGAATCATGATTTGGTTGAGTTAAAAGGAACCCTACATACAGATACACGTTTTCATGTAATTGTCAACACGTGAATATACAACCAACTGACCAAGTAATGAAACTGACATAAGCCACATGACCACATAATCTGAACTTATCAGCTGTTCTGCTAACAATATGGGGTCAATTACACTAATACTTTCTAGCAATGAGCAAAGATTTCTTCAGAACAACCAGAAAGAAGTCTCCACTAGGAAATCGCAGGTTGAAACATTCGGGGAGAAACATCAGTCCTTTACAATGGATTCTGCAGGAGAACAACCAAAAGACATTCTCCCTGAGTTTCATCTGGGGAAAAGGTTCAGACATATTTAAGCTCTCCTGCTGAAAGAAACTGCACATATGCAGACATGAACCAGAAATGGACTCCCGCGCACTGCAGAAAAATGTTCAAATTTGAGACCATAATGCAATTTAAATATGGAGCATATTAACCATGAAAACGATCATGAAGAGGTCAGCAATATTGAAAAGGTAGATAAGGGTCCTGTCCACGTGAAGAGAAATATTTGAGATGCCAACGGAACGAGAACCCCGCAACTGGAGTGTGAGATTCAAAGTAAGAAGAAAGTAGTGGTCATTTTTTCGCTTCTTCAAAGCCATCCGTATGACTGTCATCTCACACAGTCACACTCCACATAATGTTCTAAGAGTAACACGATGAGTGTAACCAGGTTATGAGTCATGAGCCAGTGGTAGTGAATAGGTTAATGAAAGTCTTGCTACATGTTCTGGAAAATGAAAACAATAATAATATAATAAAGTCAGAAGCACCAAGGGAATAAATGTTCCCAACTAGAGTAGATGAGTAAGTCGAAAAACAAATATTCATAACTACATTCCTTCATAATCATCCAGACGACGTTCCTCGTACAAGGCCAAGTAGTAAAAGAAAGAAAATGCGTACTCCCTCAGTCTCATAAAAATTGGCTGCATTTCATTTTTACTATTTCCCAATTTTATTGTCTTCTATCAAAATTCAAAAGCACACAATGATCGAATTCCTTAGTAAAAATATTTTCCTACTCTTATGAAAGATGAGATTGATAAACGATGATTGAAACTTGTATAATGGTTGGGGTCAACAATTGAAACAAATAATCCAACTAATGTATATAATTCATAAGTGTCTTAATAGCGTGAAAAGTCAAAGAGGTCAGTCTTATGAAATCGAGGGAGTACAACCTAGTTGCAAGGCACAACAAGAGATAGAAGGGAACCTTCTCTTAGTAGACCGTTCGATAAAAATAATCAGCCAAAATCCGAACGGTCTCCCTCCCCCATTATTTACTCCAAACTAATTAGAAACATGTGGACATAATACAAACAAAAGAGGAGATGATTGCTCCTCAACTTCGCCCTATAGAACTTCAGACTACATAGTAGTTTAAGAATAGAGGAAGTGTGAATCCAAACCTTTATTTGAAGCCCATGCACAACTTAATTCTAAAAAGGGAAAAAGGAGAGGGGGCGCACATCGAGTACTTGGCAATAATGTAACTTTCAATAGATAGGCTCAAAAGTAGAAATTACGTCATCAAGAGCTTGGGATTTTTGATCCAACTCTGCCCTTAGCTCATTCAAGTTTTTCTCTGCAAGAGGAATTGTTTCGCCAAGTTTATTATATTCTTCATACACCAGACGAAGTTTTTCCAACTGTTGAAAGTGGGAATCAGCATTGGAGGACTCCACAGCCAACAATTTCATATGCTCTGCGGAACTTGCAGCTTTGATTCTTTGCTGAAACAACAAAGACCATATTAAATGATTTCCATCAAAAGATAATAAACTGGTTGGTGTAGCTTATAAAGAACTTTTGTCAAACACTACTACTTTGAAAGTTAGCTTTCTAATTACAAGATTAAAAATAACAAAAAGTAAACGATAAATTCAGATGTCACAAACATACGACTGTTTCACTGACTTTTGGGCAAATAGAAAGTGAAGATCAACCTTTTTAACAAACTCATCTTCTTCTTCAGCAGAGAAGGGACGCTCACAGCAAGGGCATATGTGATGAGCACGAGCAACTCTTTCGAAAGGATCAAACATTTGGCGCATACCATCAGCAATATTGTACTTGCTGCATGAAGAATACCAAAAGTCCAAAGGCTTAGCACCCTAACAAAATATATTACACAAGCATGTGTGCACAGAATCCAAGGGTGGAACTCTACTTTCAAATGAGAAAAAAAATCACTTGTCTAAGATGCAATCATCTGTATGATTTTGGTGTTAAAATCAAAAGCATAGTGATATAACACCTTTGTCACCCATTAGTTCTGGAAAGAAGTTGTAGTCACCAACACTTCTTAAATTTGGGAGAAATATTTTGAGATTTATCTTCAGCCATAAACTTCATAGGGGCAAAAAAAAAAAATCTTCATTTCCTCAATAAGAAGAGCTCTTGCCTCTTGCCCCTTGGCTCCATCCTAAGTATTATTTGTAAATATATTGTCTATTAGCTGGATTAAAACCAGAGAACCTTTTGTGGACATCTCTTTTCTCTTTAGCCATATCCAAGACCTTAAGATACAAGTCAACACCAGCAGACTGCTGATCCAAGGTCTGAAGTTTTGACTCGATAAATCTCTTTCTATCTGCATTACAATCAGAAGCAACTATAAGAAACTTTTAGAAGAAGGAATGTACAAACCACTAGCATTAATAATAATAGTTGAATTTAACAACACGTGGTTGATACATATCACACAACATAATAATTGACATTTTAAGTGATTCTCAGATCTTAAAGATAGTACACTATATTGATGTCTTTAAATCTACTTTATCGACCAACCAAATAGCTCGAAATAAAAGCTCCATCAATTGAGCATTACAATCAGAATTTTTTTGGTACAGATTTTAGGATATTTTTGGTACAAATTTTAGGATACATGTAATATGAGGCAAAGAAACAAAGTCTAAGCCATTTCCTAGTGTTTGATATCAAATGGAACAAGATTCTATGCCGCTTGTGTAAAAAAAAATACACGAACAATGTATCAAAATCTTACACTAATAATTCTTTAAATCTACTTTATCGACCAACCAAATAGCTCAAAATAAAAGCTCCATCAATTGAGCATTACAATCAGAATTTTTTTGGTACAAAATTTAGGATACATGTAATATGAGGTAAAGAAACAAAGTCTAAGCCATTTCCTAGAGTATGATATCAAATGGAACAAGATTCTATGCCGCTTGTGTAAAAAAAACACAAACAATGTATCAAAATCTTACACTAATATTAAAAACATGCTTCATATTCCAGTATGGTAACATCAAGTCGCTGGCTATACTAGATTCACTGGAGTTTGATAAGAATTATTCCCGATTTAACAGAATGCATCATCTGCATTCTGTTTGTACAGAAATCAAGCTATAACTACAACTTGGATCATGATATCATTTTCAAACAAGGAAATTGACACAAAGAACAGTATGCGCGTGAAGCATTGAAAGCATGCCCTCAACATAGATAATTGAAGTACAAGGAAAAGGAAACAAGTAAAGCTGATGCTAGAAGATTTGCACATCTTTCTGAAGCTATGAGAAGGCTTACAATCCATATCCTTGTGATGTTTGGAAATGTTATTATTGACTTCTTGTATTTTTATTTGCAACATATTGACCTCATTATTGGCTTCACGAGATTTCAAGTTCAAGTCATCAAACTCAGTTGCAAGAGCCCTGCACGAGGAGTGGACATCAATCCAAAGCGGTCAATGATCAAACTGCAGAAGTACAGAAGAATGTACAATACATAGCACCAATAAGAATATGGAATATTTACAACTTTTAACTATCCTTCACACCTCACCCAAATCTTTCACAACTTTACGATGGAATCAGTTATTTCCTGTCAGAGATTTAGTCCAACATTGGTATCAAGGCAAGCAGGTCAATGAACTTGAGGCTTATATAGGTAGTGCATTCAGAGTTATAGTTGCTTATGATTCATCGATAACACAAGTGGTGACTAGATCCTAGATTGAGCAGCCGATGCTGAACATAGAAAATAGAAATCCCAGACATGCTCCTCTCTGTTTTCTTTTGTAGTGCACAATCTAAAATAAGGATTAACATGCATCCGTCGCCTGAAATTGATCTGTTCATTGGTATTTGCTTCTTTCAATATTTGAAAACATAGCCTTCCAATTGCAGTAAGTAGAGACCTATAGGGTCTGTTTGAATGTCCAGAAAGTGAAGGAAATTAACTTTCCCGTATAAAATGGTCATTATGTTTGCAGGTAAGCTGTGGTACCCATTAGTTTTAACTTTCCTGAACAGATTCACTTTCCACGAGTCTGCCCACAAAAAACACGGCATTTTGCATCATGGGAAACCTCTTACCGCAATGTCCTCCACATATCTTTTCCTTTTTGATCTTAAACCATATCCCCTGCATGTTACAAATCCTGCCGCCAACTAGAACAAATCACAGAACAATCGATGTTTCTGAAGAAACATTAGGTTTTACTCTCTCCTCCATCTATAAATTTTCTTCTGTTGAGAATCATTATTTGCCCAGCAATACTAATAGTCCGTCCAACCCTTTTGCCAACAGCTAGAATATCAAATTCCCAATGATAATTGTTGGTACATGCTCTAACTATGTTTTAGTTTCAATCGTACCTCACAATAACAAAAAAATTCAATGCTATTCTCCTGAATTCTTTCTAATTGTTATGCGATGCTTAATTTTATATAGATCATCTGTAACAGTGTTGATCTAATTAAATTCAAATTTAGTTTTGATATAGCTGGAGTTTTTGCTTGAATGCTGTAGATTTTGTCTTAAGTTTCTCATCAGTGCATAACTTGACAGCCTCTTTCTGCTTACCCAGCTGACCGTATAGAACCAGGTGTTTCATTTCATTGAGTCTTTCTATTTATTTGTTTTCATTTTTTGATGTGTCTAAAGTTTATTTTCAAATTTCTGACTAGGAATTCTTTGTTTCAGATGCAGCTACGAAAGCAACTGGAAGATCATCTCTTTGTTTGTTTCTATTTTATTGATGTGTCTAAACTGCCATAAAATACGCCTGTCCACACCCATCCCAAAGCCTCTAAACTAAATCTGCAAAGATGAATTAACAGAAACAGGGCTCACCCAAGCCTCCCCCACCACCCCAAATAAATTATGTCAAAGAAAGTGGACACCATGGCAGTGAAGAAACAGGTGATAGTGAGATTCAGCACACACCGGTCCGAAGAAATAGCCTTCCCAGGTCTCCGCTTCTGCAACATGTTGGTGTTTCATTTATTTAGCGCAAGAGACCAAGTAAACACTCTGATCTTAAAAGGAATCCAGGCTTTCCAAATGAAGGAAGAAAGAGGGAAAGGCGAAGAAGTACGAGGCTGTATCAAATAAGAGTGGAAAGATTTACACGAAAAGTTCCCCGAGCCCTCTAACTCCCAACTAAGAGTAGAATGATTTACATGAAACACATTTATGTGAAAAGGGTCAGCAGACAAGAATGGGAATTTAAAATTTAGAAGTCATTGTACATTTCATAATCAATGGTCTCCTATTCGATGATATTTTCTTTTGGCCGATAGTAAAATGGATGTAGTTGAGGATGATACGGGGCTGAGTGGTCAAGCATCATCCTCACAGCCCAAATCCAAAGGACATGGTAGACGCTCTAAGAGTTCTCAAGCATACACGGAAACCATGACTGCAGTGGCTACTAGAATCAAACAAATGGCTAAAGCCATTGAGAACAGAAGTGAACTTGGGGTAAAATGGGGAAACTTGAAGAGCTAACCATCTACATTATTAGACACCTTGAAAAACATTGAAGGCTTGACCGAAGATGCTTTCGAGGGTCTTTTAGCTGATGACATCAAAGCTAAAGCATTCATGGCATATAATGCAGACATGCGCACCAGATTTTTCAAGAACCACTACGGTATTGATATTTCTAATAGGAGTAGAGGTTGTACCTCCAGGAGTGACTTAGAATCTTTTTGATGAATGAGGAAATAAAAGGCTAAAGTTTGGTCTACTTCGTTCAAGTATTCACGTAGGTTAGATTTTTAGATTTGGTTATTTGTATAAATAAAGTAATGTATAGCTCTTTAAACTAGTAGGAAATTATTTTCCAAAAGCTATGTAGTTCTCAAGTTTTGTTAGATAGGATGTTCGGTATGTTATTGTTATTATTATTTCATTTTTTACAGAGTAACAGTAAACATGTAACAATTGTGGTTATAATGGTTCCCATGGCTCATGATAATGTAGAAAATAGCCTAGATAGGCTGAAGGACTTGGCCCTACAATCCTTATACTTTTGGTGTAGTGAAGCCGCCTTGCTGGGGTCAGTTAAGTTTGTGGATAGCATAGCTATGGTTTAGCCCTTTTTGTGCTCATACAATCTTTTTGTACACAGGACGCGTCACCTATTTAGACGCTCGTTTATATTATTATTACTTTATAAAAAAAGGCTCATTATATATTTTTTTATCAAATATGAATATACAAATTAAAAAGAGTCAGCAACTTCCTTGCAACTTTCTTGACAAACAAACGGCTTTATTTTTGTTTTCCCGTAAATCTAAACAGACTGGAAAGTTAGTTTCACTTTCCTTTACTTCACTTTTCCTAGGAATCACTTTCCCGCTTGAGTTTCCTGACATCCAAACGGAGCCAAAATGCTGCATAGTTCGAAGCAAATTCAACTTAGTGAATTAAGCTCATGTGGCCTAGGAGCACAATAGAGCCCACGGCAGTCAAGATCAATAAATGTCGCCTTTAGAGTAAAAAGCCAGCTACTTCTCAGATTCTAGGCTCTAGTTCAGGTCAATAAAGCCCACCATCTTAGCCTCCAGGGTACGTAAAGCAAGTCTAAAGTCTAAAACACTAATTCCCTAAGGTGGACGGCTCTAGCAACCAACTTTACTATATTAATAAATCAAAAGTAACAAAAGGATATAAAAGTGGAATTCCATGCCAACAACAATTCTTAAGAAAACAAATCTTTTTTTTTTTTTTTTTGATAAGAAGACAAATCTTTTATTACGTGTCAGTTGTGCAAATGAAGTGATTTACCATACGCATTTAAGTTTGCATGCCAGCAATCATAGCATCCCTGATAAATCACCCTTGAGTTTTCTCCGCTACAAGCAAAAACTAAGAAGACTAGAACTCAAGTGAAGTCAAAAGAGGTTCAATCTTAATTCTTCAGAACAAGGGTTATCCTAGTACCTTAAGTGCTCGTTTGTTGCAGCTTATTTGGAGTGACTTTTGGCTTTTGAAAAGTCATATTTAAAGTGTTTGTTTCAGCTTATAAGCCAAAAGCCAATAAGTAAGGTACAACACCCTTTATGCATTGAAAAGCCAAAAGCCAAAATTTTAAGCTTTTTTGATTTTTTTTAAACATAAAGACAAATATTCATCAATAAATATTTGATTGTCTTCATTTCATCCTTTTATAAAATATACATAAAAATATGAATACTAATTTTCAAGTTTTTTTTTTTAACAAATAATTATAACGACTCATAAGCAGCTTTTCAACAGCTGTAACAAACAGTCTATCATGCAATCAGCCAAAAGTCATTCAGCTACCAGCTTAAGCTATCAGCCATAAGTCATAAGCCATCAGCCACAACAAACGAGCCCTAAGCTGCCCCAACATCACTCTGCTGCCTTCAAAATTCAGAAGCCTGGTGAAGATATCCAAAAAATTATAATCAAGCAGGAAATTGATTGGTCACGTTCTCGAAGGAAAGAAAGAAGAATTCATTCTCCATTTCTTAAGAGTCCTCCAATATATGGTGGCTTTGAATGCTCGAATCTTAGAGACTCTCCGTTATCTCTTGTTCCTCTTTTTTACCCAAGGATAGCTACAAAATAAGCCTTAAATTGTGACACCCACTCCAAAGACAAAGCCATTCCTAATAAAAAGAAGAAGCTACAGGCAGAAGTTATTCAGGAAAGACTAGTCAAATCAAGTGCTAAGATGGTGCAAAATTGCAAATGCTAATGAAGAATAACGAAGCTTCAGCATGAATGTACCAAACTGGACAAGTTTAAACCTAATTATGCTTGGCATGCTGTATACCACAAAGTAAAACTAGAAAAGGCAAGCTTGTCATAAGATCTAACTGAATCATTCATAATGGGTGCACACACATTTCAAGAATTAAAAAAAACTGTAATATATCACTCTGTAAAGCATAACATCTTCAAAATAACCTTAGGGCCTGATTAACTTCTTTCTTTAAACCCTTGTCTGGAGGAAGCCTTCCTTTCAGCACTCCTCTAATTTTATCCTTGTATTCGTCCATTCTAAAAGTTAAAAACATACAATTAGAGAGAAAAAAGACATCCGGAAGGGTATATCATGTACAAGCAGGATAAAGAAGGGGAAAAAAGGATTGAAAGCTTTGACTTGCATCTTTTTCTGTTTCTTCTTGTAATTTTCCAAATCTGCCTTCTTGAAAGATAGTTTAACCCTGTCCTCGGAAACAGAAGCCATCTTGTCTTTTTCATGACTCAGATCTTTAATTTTTTGTCGTATGGTGTATATCTCACTCATCTTTTGGCGTATATTTGATTCAAATTCTCTGTCAGTAAGTTGTTTGCTCTTTCTCTCAACATCAATATGCTGCAGAATTCAAATGGGGAAGAACGGGGGGGGGGGGGGGGGAAGAAAAGTAAAACACTCTGATTGAAATACAATGCAATATTGTTTTCGTAGAAGCCCACTAAGAATAACCATTGATCATGAACAGTTATACCAAATTCTTTTCTCTCTGATCTATATGACCCAGATTGACATTAGAAATCTCAAGTTCCAATGAATCGTGCTTCAATTTCTTCTCCTCCAAACGCTTCAAAATGCCACTCTGCAGAAAAATCCTGGCTTGAAGCAACTGACTAATGCTTGGAACATATAGAAATTGCATCCTAAAACACCTACCTTCATCTCTAATTTAGCCTGCTTTTGAGCATCACAGTCCTTCCATCGGGAATTTGCAAGCAGGTACTGATCCAATGCCACCTGAACTTGTTTTTTCACTGATTCCTGGGAGAAAGTTAATTCCAATCAACATTAATATGAAAAAGTAAACAGAGGATGATCTAACTGACTAGATGAAGGCCTAGCATGATGCACTAGAGTGAGAAAAGTTTAATTAGGAAAGAAGTAAATTGTTCTAATCTTGCTTATGCTATTAATATATAGGCCAAAATATGAAAATCACCCCAAAGTAACCACCTAATCCCATAATGCCCCCTAATGTTAAAATTTTCCCAACTTCATACCCAACCTTACCATTTGTCTCAGTTAGGACCCTCCCGTCAATGACCGTTAGAAATGCTAACGGATGAGGGGTCATTTTGGTCATTTGATTCGGGGGCAAAGTGGGATTTGATATTAACCGGCGAATAATCTGGTCCTGGTGTAAGTTGTCGACCTTTTCGTTATATGTCCCCTGCCCTGTTCTAATGGTTGTTGTTCAAGCCCGGCAGCTCAACCTCCCCCACCACCACCTCCATTCTCTTCGACCCCACCTCTCTCTCTCTAGCTCTTATGCACTCCGACTCCTCCTCTCTCTACCCTTCCCTCGCCCCCCTTTCTCTCTCCTCCTCCTCCCCATCTCCACCTCATACCATAATTTCACGCTATGGCTAGGAGAATGATTGTTGTAGCGGTTGTTGTAGGAATTGATATTGGATCTTGAAATTAATTGAGTCTCCGGTGAGTGGTCGAATTTGTGCATGCAATGTCGGTTCCTGATTGAGAAGGTGACTAACAAATATAATCAAAATCAAGTAATTGATCTGGATCCGAGAATAGAAATTCAATTGATTTCACGTCTAGTTGAGTATCACTGGGAATTTTAGTTGTATTGGTTGTCAGGAGACTCCAATTATGCGCAACGCAATTGCCAATATCATGGTTTTCATTTGTAATTGTTCTGCACACCTCGTTGCGGCAAACCAGAAAGCTGGTCTTCAAACAGACTCCGCCGTTCGTAAAGGAACCTTTACCTGGTAACAATATAGAGC
Organism: Codonopsis lanceolata; assembly: GCA_013146195.2. Classification (NCBI taxonomy): domain Eukaryota; kingdom Viridiplantae; phylum Streptophyta; class Magnoliopsida; order Asterales; family Campanulaceae; genus Codonopsis; species Codonopsis lanceolata. The sequence continues at coordinate 91,667,952 of CM028384.1, forward strand.
TTTTAGAGGTTTTCCATTGCCTTTTCATCATTAGTAAAATGAATCAGGAAATTTTGATTTTAGGGGTTGGAAAAGACAATCCCATCACGTGTGTGAAATATTTATCAATTTTAACATTGGAAAGATTGGGTATAAAGTTGGGACAATTTTAACATTGGGGGGTATTATGGGATTGGATGGTTACTTTGGGACGTTTTTCATATTTTGGCCTAATATATAACATAAGGGGACAAAGTCATAGTATAAGCTTAAAAGTGAACACATTACTTTCTTCTAGTAGATATCGTTTTATAGTTGTCCTTGTTAATTAAAATCATGCAATGATTCTAACAAATATGGCTTCTGCAGATTTGATTAGCTGGTCTCTGTAAAAAACAAAAAGAGCTGAAATTTCCCTTTACCTGGTAACAATATAGAGCTAGAGGTTATTGCCTTTTCATCATTAGTAAAATGAATCAGGAAATTTTGGCAATCGAAATATTTATCCATCAGTCATGAGGTAAAATCAGCAGTGTCTCCTCTGATACAAAAAGAATTATGCATCATTCATATACAGATGGCAGTGTCGAATAGATCATAAATCAATTTTCTTTCTCGAAAATATAGAAAACAGAGTGAGCCAATACCTGCTAAAAAAAAGCTACGCAATAAGAATTGTGAAGCTCTGCAATTAAACTCCATAATGACTCTGATAGCTGGTCCTTTTTTGATATTGTGAAAAAAGGTTCACCTTCGGAATAGTCATCCAACCTAACCTACCTAAGAGCCCCCATAACTAATCACTTTCAACAGCATGATCAATGATTATGTTTACATGACTACTTACAACATAAACTAAGATTTAATCCTTTCTCAACGTGACTGTTTGCGTTGCAGCCAAAGTTATAAGGATGATGTGAGAAGGAGGCTATTCTTTTTTTGAAGATTTTATTAATAGCTTTAGTATAGATTAGTTCCTTAGTGAGTATACTTCTAGTGTACGAAGGACACGTCACCTGCTTTCCTGCTTTGACACTCTTGGTATATAAAATCTTACTTATAAAAAGGGGGAGAGGGCATTTCTTTATTCTGCTTTGACTTCTGCTGTAAATTGTCCTTGTTCTGCAATCTTTTTGCAAGTCTTCCAAAAGACCCCACACTATTTCCCAGCGAAGCTAGGAAGACCACCCAATGAAGAAGATCCACATGCTTTCGCTGTCAAAGATCCTCACATTCCTCGTGTGCACCAGAAAATAGCAAAATCCCACCAACCCTGGGGCACTTACCATCATTACGACACCCAATACCCCCAAATGCTGAATCTCAAAACTGAGAGCAAGTAGCACAACAACTGCCAGGCGAGGGTCGATTCTCAAGCCTTCATGCACATGAAACATACATCTGGGCTAAAGCATTATAAGGCCTTCTTCTTTGCCTATAGTCCTTAACATTAATTGCCAGGGATAAGGGACCTTTGCACATGATTCTGAGCATTTTACTCTTCTTAAGAATTTCCAGGGCAGAATGATAGAAAGATTTAGTTTACTCTCATAAAATATTTCCTTAAGAAATTGGATTGGCAAATACCATCCCCCTTGTACTACTAGGACCTGGCATTGATAATACACCGAGATGCATCAGCATAACTGCAGCATGATACTTTATGGGCCTATGTGCTCCAGTCCAGTTGTATAATGAAGGTAGCAGCAAATAAAAATAGGACAAATAAAGCAACTGTGTCCAAAACCATTTAGACAATTATACACATTAGTCCAGATTAGCATTACAGTTGCCATTACATAGCAAATTACTCGAAATAGATTGGAAGTTTCATTACGACACCACAGTCAGGACAATATATACTGGAAACTTAGATAAAATCAAGCTTTGTTTGCTATATTAAGGTAGTAAATAAGGAAGGACCATACTAGTCTTTAACTACAATAGATTATGAAGTATAAGATTCCATTTGGATGTGTGAAAGAGTTTACATATGACTTGGCTACAAAACAATACTAGTCGATCAAAATTCATAAGTACTCGGAGAAAAATCCAAACCACAAAGTTCTTTGGCATAAGTATGAGTTTCCAAATGCTTTAAATTGATAGGAAAAAAATATGTAGTTGAAAAAAAAAACATATAATATCACCTCTTTCTCTTGCAAGTCCTTCTCCAGATCAATCAACCTTGACCTTATGCGGTTAGTGTAGTTTAAAGCTAGTTCATTGCTGAAAGGAGTACTTGAGAGAGACCCTAAATTGTGCCTTCCATAAAGCTTTTGTATCATTAAATCCCTCTCATTCTTTCGGGACAAATGACCCTAATGTAAAACAGAAAAAGACCATGTCACTATTAAATGCCACCCCAATCAGGTATCATAAAAGTTCAATCTATAGTAAGTTCCAGAAATATACATCAGCTTCACTTTGAAGCTTTCCGATATCCTGGATATACTCATTGACTTGCAGCTTAGAGTTAGATCTCTTTGTCTCTATGTCTTCCGTTTCCCTGGTCAACTTCCTAATTTTGTCTTGTAGAATTGCAATCCTTTCTTCAAACTTGGTTTTCCATTCCTTCAATTCTTCGTCGGTATCTATTCCATATCAAGACAAGCCACAGAGAAAATAGAATATAATAATAGTTTCAGTAGAAATTGCCTACCGAACTAGAAATGCAGTCATTGAAAGTGTTTAAATATACAAACCATCATTCTCCTCAGCAAGAGCTGCATATTGCTTTTCTTGCTCCTTAAACAAAGCGCTTCTTGCAGCAGTCTTAGTTGCTATTTTCTCTTGTAGTTTACGCAACTCCTTAAGCATTGCTTCCGTCTGACGGATTTTGGCATCCACATTTTGAATATTTCCGTCTAGCTCCCTCATTTGATTTTTTAATGCTTCAGTTGTTTCTTCTTCTTTAGCAATGGTTTCTCGCAGCTGTCGGAGCACAACAAAATATCAAACCAATGAAAACAAGCCCGAGTCATAGAGAACTTTCTTGGTCAGCTTGAGATACATTATTATGCCCCTCTAAAAGTTTAAGCTTTTAGATTAGTTTGTAGCTCGTTTGGCAAGGTGTTGGTTCAAGTCATCCCAATTGCATTTGTTACCAGAAGTACCAAGTGCACATGTTGGCATTTTGATGCCCCTGGTGAGGCATGTTTGTTTATCTCTCCACGCGTGGCCGTGTCACATGTGAGGGGGAACGTTAAACTTGATATGGCATTGTTGATCCCCTCTTTAAAAGCTTAAGCTTTTAGATTAGTTGGTAACTTAACATTTCTTTTATAAGAAAAAGCTGAAAAATAACATCTTGCACCCCTTGGGAAGTGGGGGCATAAAAGACAAGTTCTATTGATATAGAGAGAGAATTTACAAATCAGGGAATCAGATGTGCACCTTAAAAGAAAGTGAGAGCAATCTACTATTATACCTACCCCCCACCACTGAGGGGCAAAAAGAAAGGCACTTGTACAAATGTGATAGAACAGGGTTTTGGACAAAAAACATCCTAGGCACAAAAGAGCAGTTCAGAAATGTCCTCTACTTGAAACTACCCTTGAAACTACCAAATTTTCTTCCACGTTTCTAATACAACAAACAAGTAATCAGATACTGTACACCAATAAGGTTCCATAGATGTAGTAAATCTGGTAGCAAGTATAAAGATATGGTAATATTTCAGTCAAGCACAAATAAGAATACTACAGCCGAACAGATTGGTTCCAACTCCAAAAGAGAGGGGGGGTGCACCCCTACAAAATAACCAGTTGATCCCCACATTTGGAGGATACATGGAGTTTTCATCTGCAATATTATTTCAGTTAACCATCCTGTTTCAAATGAAAAGAGAAAGAAGAAACCTTGTACGCAGCATTTTTCCACCCTTCAAGACTTTCCACCCGCACCTTCATAAGCTTAATCTCCTGAGCCTGATCCTTGTGAAGCTTCTTGATGGTCTCCAAGGCCTTGGTGTATCTAAGTGGGAGGACAAAAGTAAGGAAAGAGAAAGATAACTTAAAGACAAAACCATTCAAGAAAAATTGGAACAATCATTGTGTTGTAAACACCTAAGCTGCAATGACTAGTGTCTACATACATGACTGTCCAAAAGGTTCTGAATGAAATATAGATGGTCTATTTTACCTGGCATTTGAAGCAAATCATTTCCATACATGTTTGAGTACCTCACTTATTTATTAAATCCAAAATCCCAAATCATTTTATTTTTTATTTTGTTGACAGATAGAAGAATATGTATTAGACAAGAAGAGAAAGTACAAAAGAGATGGACAAGATGTCCTCACGAGAAACAAAACGGAGATACAAAGGCCTAAAGCTAGAAACAAAGAGCTATATAGACCACTCTGTCCCACAGAAGAGGCCAAGACATCTGCCAATCCCTAGATATCCTGGAACCTCAGTCCAAATCCCCCACAGGATAGCAAAAACTCCACAATGCCAGCATCACTTTCCCTATCAAAGCCCAAAACTCACATCTGAAGAAATGAAAAGACTGTACTCAAGTTAACCCAAGCTTCCCTGACCACCCCACACACTCCAGAGGTAACGAGACTCTAAAAGGAACTTTCACCTTCCAAATAATTAAAGATAGCAGAAAAGAATAGGGATTAGGAAAATGAATCATATGAGATAGAAAGAATGAGACAAGTACAGGCCAGATACATTTGAAGAGTGAAATTGTAGATTAATCATGCTTTGTGAACAACATTTGACAATTACCAATAGACTTTGGTGACATTTCCATTCTACCAAACAGATGATAAACCCATGACAAATATATTCAACCAATAGCGTTTATTCAAAACCTTGAGCAGTATTAAGTATCTTCAAACAGAGCTATCGTGTGCAAATGAGGGGAAGCATTACCATTTCATCCAAATGGTTCACATTCACATAAATGAACTCTCATTCAAAATTTTCTCATGGCATTGGTTTAAAAGCTCAATATATTTACAAAAGCCATGAGCCAAATCAAATGGCAGCTGTCAATGCACAAAAGAAAACGGTCACAACAAAGCCACTTTGTAATATCAGTGGCCATTAAGTTTTAGCCAATCTACCTTCCCAAGACCCTCAAGTGAAAATCTAATGACACTGTCAATTAATAATAAAATAATAAGATGTTATTTTTTGGGTTGAAGCAGTATAGCATCCTCTCTAAGTGAGGATTGGAGGCAACCAAAAATCTTAGAATTTTCTCAATCCCCTATTCACCATGTGGAGTAGGCAGCTTCAAGGGCTAACAAGGAGAAGAATGGCAGAAAGACAATGAGGGTAATCACAGGTCAGGAGACTATAACCATTTCTCACCAACGAACTGCGCAGGAAAATATCAAGCTTCGACGTTTTTCTCAATTATACATCACATTTAAGCATTGGGATTTGGGGTACAAGACTGACGTACCAAAATGTTCCAATAATATGACGACTAATATACACCAAACATCTGAAATCCCAATTTTCCAGAACAACTCAACTTTTCTCTAAATACTGGTATAACATATCCCACCAATAATCCATGTGTAATGTGACTCTTGCTGTTGATGCCATAGTTCTTAAAGAAGACCGCCTTCATCACCTCGCGAGAGTCGGCAACGAGGCGATGTTGAAGAAGCAAGGCAAGGCGATCTCCTCTCTCACCCGGGCAAGAGGCAAGATGTGAAAGTGTGAAACTTACCCAATATAATGACATAGCTATGATCGCCTAGACATGGCGGCCTCATCTAAAGTCGTTGCGTAATAGTGCTCACACACGCCATGCACAGTGTTTGCCAGACTTCCACGTCCACATGTTCGTTGGCACCTATACAGCTTAATTCCTAAGTTGGTTTTCAGATTTGGGGACTTTCGAGCTGTTTTTTATGTTGTTCTTAAGAAGATATGACTGGTTTGGAGCTAACACTTGAATTTTTTTTCTATTATTGAAGTGAGTTGAAGCTAGTTTGTACTAATTGGTTAAAGTTTCTTGTTCAAGTACTCTAATTTTTGAGAACTTAACTTCATACATTATTGTAATTGATAACATGGTTATAAAAATTGTTACAAAATACATATTTTAAATTATTTTACTTGATTGTAATCTTGTTCACCTTTCTCTCATCCCCTTCTCACCTTCAACATGAACCTCTCGCCTTTAATAACTATGGTTCATCATTCCACAACAGAAAAGCGCAACTAAAATCATTAACCCATTCTATCGTAGACACTTATCGAATGAAAGGTCCTTAGCTGACCATCCTCCAGCTTAAAAAAAAAAAAAAAAAACAGATTGCTGGCTACATGCCCGTTTCATATACATTGTCCCATATACATTGTCCCATAGGAAAAAGCACAAATATTTAGGAGTTAAATGCATTGCCCAATATTTTATTTCCACTTATGCCCTTCTATGAAATTAAATGGTAGTAATTAATACTTGTTGCTTTAATTGGTTTATCTTGTGAATACTATATTTAGTTGGGCTAAAAGGACACTTGTTAATTAATCTTCATTGGAATCCCTTCTTAACAAAATTTTAAAAAAAAAAAAAAATCTTCATTGGAATCCCAAGTGACCAAAAACTTTGATACATCCAAAAATGGAAAGTTGGACAATGTACATGAATGGAGGGAGTGACGGAGTACCTTTCCAAAAGCACTTTTCATGAGATCCAAACAGTAAGGAATGAAGCATTTCAAAAGTAATTATATGGTGTTACATGTTCTTGTTTCTTTCACTTTCTTCGTCATTCCCCTTTTGGTTTTCTTTTTCTTTTTGGGGGTGGGTCGGTACTTTTTATAGGATCACCAGTTGTGACGAATATCAACTTCTTTCGACAAACAGATTTTAGATGATTTCCTAAGAAAAACACTTTCCAGCCAACCAAAGTTTGTAAACAAAGATTCTATCAAGGAATCAATACTAATCATATGTTGCACAGTATGGTACAAACTACCAATGATACACAATTTATGTTCAAACGAATTCAAAAACATAGCTGTGAGTGATAACTACTAAAAGTTTAAATCTAAACAACTGCATTAGCAAGCATTCTACAAAATACCTAGTTGCTGAGAAAATATCGTCAAATTTCTTTTTCAATGTAGAAGAATCCTGCAGCGGCCAATTGGCTTCATCTTGGTGTACAAATATGACATTTTCAAGGATAGCTTTTGAAACACCCATAAGGGCAGGGATTTCCCGGTCCATGTCAGCACATCTATAACTGAGGCACACTTTCTGCATTATAGAAACAAAAATCAAGGCATTGTCAAGCACATGATAGTTTTACTTAATTCAAATACCAATATATAACAAGGCGACATTTCAAAACACACTGCTCGGGAAGTTATGAATCACCATATGAAGTGGTAAGAACAACTTCAACATACATGTGCAAAGAAACAGAATTCAAGTGCATAGACAACAAAAGAATTCAGACATGCTCTCTACCAATGAAGCACCGACACCGAGACAACAACATATCGAAACCACGACACAAAATTTTCAAAAAAAGTTGGGCCACCAACACTGCCAGGACACATTACGTATAAATAAAAAATAACTGCAATTTTTGTCATGGTATTTAAATGACAATAATAAACACTACCGATTAGTAACTCTTAAAGAACTTACAATTTGAAAGTGACTACAAAACCATTTGAGGAGGCAAATTTCACATAAGTAACATAATCTAATTACAAAATATTTACAAATTATAGAAGACAACACCAGTAAAGTACCTCTCCAGTGTGAGGATTTAAAGTCTGGAGAACACTCTCGATTGCCTTGTACTCCATCTTTGAAGCCTTCTGCGTCAGCTGGAACGATCTTATGCACACCACATCCTTGCCTGCAGCTGTCTTGAATCGCAGTTTAATTTGCGCCTTTGTCTCCGTTTCGCCCGCGACCTACAGCCACCAAATCCCCCCACCCCCAAGGGAAAATTATTATCATAATTACTCACAGACACTAGATAGATAACTATTCCCTCCATCCGAGTAATAGTTTGAATTTGACTTTCAAACTCAGTTTGATCAATTTTTGGATGAACATTGAACATGTTTTTCCTCAAAACCAAGAGCAACAAATTATCCCCACCACTAACTACAAACAAAAATTCCAATCAAATTTTTTTGTAGGTTCAAGGTTAATTCAAAATATAGTCAAACTTCGGGAAGGGGGGAGTACATTTACAGAAACATAATTATAAGACGGGACCTTGGGATCATGGATGAAACTTTGACCGGACCTAGCATTTGGGGGCAATTCGCCGGTGCAAGAGAGCTTCAAGCACTCAATAATTGTCTGTAACGCAAACCAGCAATAATTTCAACATTTACACAGCTACACACACAGAGGTGAGAGATTGAGAAACGCTTACGGTTTTGCCGGCACCATTGGCGCCGACGATGAGGGTTAAGGGCCGATAGAAGGTGATGACGGAGCGGTTCTCCGGGTCAAAGCTCCGGATGCCCTTTATGAGCATCTTGTCCACCGTGCTCATTTCTTAAGTCTCCTCAAAACTTGCTCTCGCAGTTTCGTTGAACCTTTATGACGTCTGTGAAGGGATTATCAGACCGGGCAAAACGCATTTGACGCCGGCCGGTAACGTATTTTTAGAGGGTCTTAGGACTCCTACTTGGCAGTGGAGGGTTCAGAAGGCACGAAGAAAAAAGGGCGGGGGTTTTGCTGGGTTTGGTCTCCTCCTCGTCTTTTGTCATTTCGATTTTGGAATGATCGTCCATTTTTATTTTTTTATTTTTTGGTAGTTAAGTTAAAAGAGTAAATCTTCGGTAAGACAATTTACCGATCTTAATTCGTAAAAAAAATTATAATTCTTTTATAATTTAACTCATAATATATAGTAGGTCGAATAAAAAGGATTCATTTTTAAAAAAATATTCTCGTCTTACTCAAAATTTTGTCTAAGTTTAAACGGGTAAAATTCTGACCGGTAACTTTTTCAAAGTTTGTAATCTCACTAATCTATAGTTCTTTTTTTTTTCAACCGCGAAAGTTTATTTTATGAAATATTATTCTGAAAATATCATCGTCTTCTTCAACAGCTCTGATAAACACATTAAATTCGAAAATCACTATTGTTACATAACGAAATAGAGATCGACATGTCCGGTTAGGTCCGAGAGTCGAGGAGACAGTACCCCCAAAAGGTAAATAATTTTTCTGAACCATTAAGTAAGATACAGTAATAGATTTGGGTTTAGTTGGATGTATTTTAGTTAGGACGAAGGCAGATGATAAAAAAATATGACTTACGACGGAGGAGGGGGAAAGCGGAGGGGATACATTCGAACTCAGTTTGCATCGTGATGCATCAATTGGTTGTTTGAATTGATGCATCGTGGTATATAAAAGTTGGTACAGCGCGATACAAATTGGATTTTGTAATTAAAATTGATTTATCGCGGTGCAAAAATTGTTGCACCGCGATGCATTTATATAGCGTGTTTTAGGTTCATTAAAGGTATCGTAGTCTTTTTGCCTTTAAAGATATCTTTTTCAGATTAAAAAAAATACGAGACTGAAGCAATTAAAAATTTTGAAAAGTAAACAAGACTGCAATTTCTCCTTAAGTTAAAACACCCCTACAAGCCTCGTGTACATGCGGATGGTGGAATCATTGCTCAAAATATGATTAACCCCATAATGTATCCATCAAATCCCACTTTACACCCTCAAACCAAATTTGTCCCAATGTTATACATAATATTACAATGTATATAAGTATTTATATGTACACAAAGAAATTAAACTTTTTTTCACTGTTATAAAATGTGTAAGTACATTTTTTTTAGAAAGTAACCTTCATGTTCTACCCATTTTTAATTCATATGTAAGACAATGAGGTTGTTAGAGCGGGCGACCTATTGAAGAAAAAAAAATCGTGGATTTTCCATTTAAAAAAAAACAGGTCAAAATGAGAGAGAAAATAGGGTTGAAAATCGAGCAAAGGGTAGCTAAAACCCGCATGTCAACCCAAAACCAACTAAGAAAGACGCGGGTCACCCATAAAAGACGCAGCGACGTGGCACGTTCACTATGTGTCACCGCATTAATGAAGTTGGTCTGTTAATTACTCTGGTGCCCTCCATCTTCCAAATTGTACTTCCGCGCCCTCCATATTTTCATATTTTGGAACTTGGTTGCTGAAATCCCTAAGTGCCCAAACTTTGTATTTTAGTTACAAATCAACTTGAGACTTTGATAAACTTTATTTTTAATGCAAAATGATACACAATGTTAAAATGTCACTCAACGTTTTAATTTATAATGCAAAATGACAGTTTATGGCAAAAAGTGACATGTAATGCTATGAAGTGACATTTTTAAAAATAAAAGTGACGCGTTAGGCCATAAATGGCAAATTTAAGAACAAAAAGTGACATTTTTCAAAAGAAAATTTTGATAATTTTCATTAAAGATGCACAATGACACTTTTAAGGGCATCTTTAATGATAAAGTTTATCATGGTTTCTTAGAAATATGATCTGGTTCATAGAAAACTCTACAATTATGGAAGGTTTATAAACAAAGAGTGGTTAATGAAGAAAAAAAAAAGGAAAAGAAATGTTGAAAAGAGTGAGATAATTAATGATTTTATAATTGAATGACCCTTAAAAAGTTGTGAAATAGGTTTAACCATTGGGAAGAAAGATTTGTAAAGAGATGTGTTTGTCGATGTGGCACATAAAAAACTGTGCAAAGAGTTTAACCATTGGAGATGTCATAAGGCCAAAAGTGACTCATTTAATGCTAAAAAATTAACACTTTTAATGCTAAAAAATAACGGCCTTAATTTATAAACGTTGAGGGTGACGCTGTAATTTTCAAAAGTCGAGAGGTAGCTACATTTTCTGAATTGTAACCTATTTAACATGATTCGTCTTACGAATTAAGATATATAAGGCCTGAGACCTACCGCAAAAACTTAGGAAATGCAAGTTGTTACGGATATTTTATGTAAAACGAATCTCCTTGATTCGACAAACGATGTATTTGTAAGATGAGTTATAAAAAAAATAAGGATTCGTAAGACGATCTAATAAAAGACGTGTTTTCCATCAAACAGACAAAGGTCGGTCTCTAAGACATGATGGCTTCTCCATTGAATTCCTTCCACCTCCTCCCCCCGCCCCCAACAAAAAAATAATAATAATAAATAGAAGTTGACAAGTAATAAGTAGCTCTAACAATTAGGTGGGTTGGGTTGGAATAGATAATGTGTTGAAACATGTCGAAATCCATTAAAACTCAAATGTCAAATGAGTTGGGTCAGAATGAGTCAGATTGAAACAAGTAACGGGTTAAAATAAGTCGTCCCGGCTCAACTCAAAAATTTCCCCAAAAAAACATCAATTTATAGCATTAAAAAATTACAGGTCGAAATAGGTAACGGGTCTGACCTATTTTAACCCGGCCCAACTCAACCTATTAATATTATTGGGTCGAAACGGGTTACTTGTTTCAACCAAAAAAATATTAATAGGTTGAATTGGATTGGTGAATGGGTAATGGGTTACAATTATCTGACACAAGTAATTTGGTTCATATGTGAAAATGGGTTTTCGCTCAAAAAATTAACAGAACATTCGTAATGTCACTCATAACAAGGACAACCCCTCTCGGCAATAGCCCCGGCAGTTTGAAAAAGTACTCATCAGCTGAAGTTGCCTAACATGCATTTCATTTACATCATTTGTCCTGACAAGCATATTTCTTCATACCACCATCTTGGTTGGCTACTATATAGAAATAATCTGGAAAACAAAAAAAAAAACATGTTGAATAGACTTCGTTTTCTCGTCCTTCCTTCATCACTTGACCTTTCTCTCAGAATACATAAATCTCATCTTATGTGCTGCAATTCTGTCAGTATCTTCTCATAAAACATAACACACGTATATCATGTAATTTTCGTTCTTCAAACCCTTGAAGGGATTCATTCATCTAACTTCAAGCACTTGGTGTGTCTCTAAGGACGGAGGTAGATTTACTCGAAACGTATATGAATAATCCAAAACAAAAGTCGATACATGAAGATGTGATAATAGATTGTTTCAAATATCAACGACTTCAGGATCTGATACTAACTACAACTTTTCAAAAACAAATTAGATCTACCACCCTACCATAATATCCTGGCAAGACTGAAACCCTTATTCATCTTTCCAGGGACAAGATATTGAATAATCATCAAGGGAATTTATATAATAACTCAAACACCAAAACATATCAATAACAACAATATAAAAATCATCAATTTCTTCTTTCTTTCTTCTTTCTTCTTTCTTCTTTCTTCTTTCTTCTTTCTTCTTTCTTCTTTCAAGAACCTAATCCTTGTACTTCATCTCAGACATCTGGAACCCGGGCATGTCAAACGACCCAGAAAACTTCTCAACATCAGCCTTGAGTTCTTCCAGATCCTTGTTGTTCACCAAACCCTTGTTGAAGTCCTTCAAGAGCTTTCCATGCTCCTTTTGGATTTTCAAGGTAACAGTAACTGCACGGTGAAGGAACTCTGCAATTTGCTCAAAGTCCTTCTCAACCAAACCCCTTGAAGTCATCGCAGGAGTACCTGCCAACAAAAGAACACTTTCGTCACTCATTTGTGTTCAAAAGTGGATTGCACGACCTTCTTCCCTATAAAGTCATCTACAAATTGCTCTTAACTAAAGCAAACAATGGCATGGCATGCAGTTCTTACCAATTCGAACACCTCCAGGAGCCAAGGCACTGCTATCACCGAACACGGCATTCTTGTTCACAGTGATATTGCAGAGGTCACAAAGCTTCTCAACCTTGTTGCCTACAATAACAGCAACAGAGTAAATAAGAATGGAGTAATGGACAATTATTTATATCTACACAAGGGCAAACATTGGTGATCAATGATATCCAGTTGTTGTCTTACCGGTCAATCCAAGTGGGCGAAGGTCCCACAGAACAAGGTGGTTCTCAGTCCCACCAGTGACAAGCTTGTAGTCTTTGCTCATCAAGTAGTTGCCAAGGGCAACGGCATTGGCCTTAACTTGCTTAGCATAGGCCTTGAAGCCAGGAGAGGCAGCTTGTTTCAGGGCCACAGCAAGAGCACCAATCTGATGATTGTGAGGACCACCCTGGAGGGCAGGGAAAACTGCAAAATTGATCTTGTCCTCGAAGTCGTAAACTGCATCTTCAGGCTGACCCTTCTTAGCTGGTTTTGGTCCCTTCCTGTAGAAAATCATACCTGCCCTAGGGCCCCTCAAACTCTTGTGGGTGGTGGTTGTTACAATATCACAGTACTCAAACGGATCTGCAGCTTCCTGCGCACAATAGAACAACCGATTAACAATTATCAAAATCCTTCATGCTTACTTGAACTTCATTGAAATATTGATTAATATAATTAGGAATTCACAGATGCTGGTTTAGAGGCCCAGATCCAAACACATATTTCAAAAGTACAATAAAGAACAACAGAACACATGCACTATACTCAAAATATGGGTCAGAATTAAAAAAAGAAAATGAAAATTAAACAGAGGTCACTATTGACTAGATCTATAAGCTTTGCTAGAAACCAATTTATGCCGTAAATACCTTGCTTTCAGTAGCCTAAGATCTGATTCACATGGGTTTTCAAAACAAACCACTCATTCACATTAATAAAGATTCATATCCGTCTAACAGCTAGCTACAACAGACCATTTTGCTAAACAAGATTACGTATTACGTTGTTACTAGATTGTTACTAATATTAAGCAAAAATATTACAGCAATTGAAATCCAAAACTGAGATCTTCAGTTAAAAAGTTTAAAATCCCGAAAGATCAAAAACAAACTCAAATGTTTCTAAACTGTAAAAGAAACTCGATAAAAAAGACTGTAGCACATGAGAGATCTCAAAATAATCAATAGTACAAGACAATTTCAGACCAAGGATCCAAAAAGGAAAATGTCTTCCCCCCACAATTTAGTAATTTGGTCCCTGACCAAGCCAATCACATGCACGCATTAATTAAGTTGTGATTCTTAAGTTGCAAAAACTTAGGTAAGACGATTGTAAGTATATTTTTAGTAAGACGGATCCTCCTTACCCGAGTCACCATGTGTTGGTGGGTTGAGCTTGAGAAAATGAGATTCCGTCTCATGAATTAAGATCCGTAAGACATGCGAGATATACTCTTCTTAAATTGGGATCTTTTTTCAAAATCCTTAGCATTACTCACTTTCTACAAGCATTTCACATTAAAAGACACTAAGTAGTTGGCAGCAAGAATAAACAAATCCCAGATCTAAGCCCCCATAACTCAGCCTAATCTAACTTCCTACTCAACTCAATCTTACTCCCAATTTCTTTGAGAAGTCGGCTACGGCAATCCTCTTTTGTCATTCAATTCGAGAAACGAAAATTACCAACAGATCCGCAAGTAAAAGCACTAACGCATTCAAATCTACACACAGATCCTAAAACATTATAAACCAGAAAACAGTATTAATTATACCTGAGCAGCAACAAGGCCACTAATGTGAGCCATATCACAAAGCAATAGCGCCCCAACCTTGTCGGCGACAGCCCTTAGCTTCTTGTATTCCCAATCCCTGGGATAAGCACTTCCACCGCAAATAATCAACTTAGGCCTGAAATCCAAAGCCTTCTCCTCCAACCTCTCGTAATCAATGTACCCAGTTGTCGAATTCACCTTATACGGCAAACTCTCAAAGTAAATCGACGTCGCCGAGATCTTCTTCCCGCCGGAGGTGTAATACCCATGTGTCAAATGCCCGCCGGATGGCAAATCTAGACCCATGATCCTGTCGTGTGGGTTGAGGACGGCGGTATAGGCTGCGAAATTGGCGGGACTGCCGGAGTATGGCTGGACATTGACGCCCCACTTGGTGGGATCCAGGCGGTAGGCTTGTAGGGCGCGGCTACGGCAGAGGTTTTCAATTTGATCGATGTATTCATTTCCACCGTAGTAACGGTTGCCGGGCATGCCCTCGGAGTATTTGTTGGTTAAGGGACTGCCGAGGGCTTCGATGACGGCGAATGATGTGAAGTTTTCAGAAGCTATGAGTTCGATGCCGCGGCACTGGCGGCGTTTCTCCTTCTCGATTAGGTCGAAGATCTCCGGGTCAACGGATTCTAAGGAGGTGTTACCCCATTCGTTGACGGGATCCATATCGGAGTTTGGATTTGGGTGAGCTGTGTGAGCTGAAAAAATCGGGGAGGGAGAGAAATGGAGGGAGAGAAGTGGAGGTAGTGGCACAAGCAATTGTGGAAATGAGGTGGAGGATTTAAAAGGAGTGGGGCTGTTTGGGAATGTACTATAATGTCCTTATGCTTTTTTCCTTTTCTCACTTGTTGTCCTCAAGTTTGGTGGTGGGGAGTCTGGGGTGGAACCGTGGAAGTTGGTGGGAGTAATACATTGTGAAAATTAATATAAACCACCTATAAAGTATTTCGGGTAAATAAATAATCCTACTTTCTTTCTTTCTTTTTTTAAGATAAAAGACAATATTATTAATCCTTCCGTTTTGGATAAAAATTTCATTATTGTATTTTAAAATATTTTAATTAAAAAGTCAATTTTCAAAAATTAAGACATAAACATGTCATACTAAAAGTATCATTTAAAAAAATTGATTTTCAAATGGGTATTCTTTATCCGGATATAAGGGAGTAGTTGTTATTGAGATATATGTTTACTCGTTACAAAAAAAAAAAAGTTTAATTGGTTAAATTTAATTATGAGATTTACGTTTGCAAATTATTGGCTGAAGAGGACTCCACCAACCAGCCCTCGCTTTTTCTTTTTCTTTTTTTTTTTTGGCAACAAGTCGGGCAATGGAAATATATTAATAACATTAAAATTAGTCATCATTACACAAAATTAGTTTTCTTAATCAGTGCGTTAAACTCACATAAACTAAATCGTACTCATAAACAAAACAAAAGGGATAAAAAAATTTAAATGATAAAATAAGAAGTACTCCCTCCGTCCCTAAATAATCGTCCTAATTGAGCCGGCGTACAGTTTAAGAAAAAACAATTGACTTAATTATTTATATTGATTTAATGTGTAGTTTCCTTTAAAGCTCATATGTATATGGCCCATAATTAAAGTATGGTGAAAAAGTAAGGGTAAAGTGGTAAAAGTGATGTTCTAAAAAGGTAAGTTTCAAACTGAACAATTATTTTGGGACGGACAAAAAAGGAAAGGAGGACAATAATTTAGGAACAGAGGGAGTATTTAGTTTCTTTAAAAAAAGACCAACGACTACATGCAATTATTGACTTTGACACTTGTTAATTGTTATTATATATAATACCAATAATGATAATTGTCTTATTTGAAACATGAAAGACAGTCTTACATCGAATAGAGTTAATGACAATTTTAGGATAAAAATCTTTTTTCCAACATTGCTTCCTTTTAAAAAATTTGTTTCAATAATATGATCTCCAATATTTATGATGATTAGTCTTGTTTCATTGCACAACCCTGCAACATGATCAATGTTTCTCAATAGCATTACTGAAACATCAATTTTAAGTGTCAATTCATGACCTGACAACCCTGAACATTTTATACTATTTAAAAACTCTGTAGAATGAATGTCTTCGAACAAATTTGAATTTTTTCCGCCCTACAAATAAAATCGGAACTCAAATAAGTTCTTCATTTTGAATAATTACTTTTATTAAAGTATATTTGTATTTTATGAATAAATAAATTTTTGATAAGAAAATAAGCTAAAATAAAAAAAATAACGAAGTTATTTTAGTAACCTCAGTTTAAATTGTTTTTGTTTTATTAACTCCGTAACTATTATTTTTGTTCAATCAAATATTTTTATTTTACTAACATATTTTTGTTTTACTTTTTTAATAAGATTTTTTTAAAAATTTTGTACCGTAAGTTATTTTATTTTACTAACCTCCGCATTAAATTATTTTTGTTTTGTTGATTCTGTAACTTATATTTTTATAGTGGCTTGTTCCATAAACTATTTTTATTTTACTAACCTCTTATATTTTTGTTTTCTTGACTCTGGAACTATAATTTTTGTTTTAGTTACTATTTTTTTTGTTTAAAGTGAGAAAAATGTTTAAACATAATTAAAAGAGATGAGATGGTGGTGATGATAGAGAAAATATGGAGAAGACAATAGAGAGAAAAAAAAATATAACCAGAAGATAGAATATATCTTTATCATTATATATATACTAGTTTTTTAACACGTGCGTTAAACGCACGTCAACTAAATTGTACATAAAAAATAAGGATGATCGGTTTATTAACAATTACACATAAGTATATTACTAATCATTATAGATTCTAAAAAATTTCCTTATACACAACATTAATTGTCTTATTAGTTGGTTTTTCATCTTCACCGCATATCAATATCTTCAAACCAAAATAATTTGTTACTCTAGAAAATACGACATATACTGTCCATAGCTAAATACTGGGTTTTTTTTTTCAAAAAGAGACCTACGTGCAATTATTGACTTTGCAATAGTAATTGTCATTGTATATGATACCAACAATGTAAATTGTCTTCTCTGAAACTTGAAAAACAATTTTAGATTAGATAGAGTCAATAAAAATCTTGAGATAAAAATATTTTCTCCAACATTGCTTCCTTTCAAAATTTGTATTTAAACAATGTGATCCTCGAAATTTATGAAGATCAGTCTTGCTCAATTGCACAATCCTGCAGCATGGTTAATGTTTCTTAATAGCATTATTGGAACACTAATTTTAAGTGTCAATTCATTGTCTGACAACCCCGAACACTTTATACTATTCAAAAACTCTGTATAATGAATGTTTTCGAACAAACTTAAATTTTTTCCGCCCTGCAAATAGAATCTGAACTTAAATAAGTTCTTCCTTTTGAATGATTACTTTTATTAAATTATATTTGTATTTTATGAATAAAGAATTTTTTTAGAAGAAAATAAGCTAAAATGAAAATAACGAAATTATTTTTACTGTTAACTATAATTTTTGTTTGTAAATTATTTTGATTTTAATAACTTTCCTTATATTTTTTTTGTTTTATTGACTTCGTAACTATTATTTTGTTTTATTTTTAAGAATTAGTTTTACGGAAAAAATTTGTTCCGTAATTTTTTTTATTATTTTTCTAACCTCATTTTAAATTGTTTTATTTTATTGACTTTGTAACTATTATTTTTGTTCTATCAAATATTTTTATTTTACTAATGTATTTTTGTCTTACATAACTATTTTTAATAATTTGTTTTAAACTTTTGTTCCGTAAATTATTTTTATAAGTTTACTAACCTCAGTTTAAATTATTTTTATTTCATTGACTCCGTAACTATTATTTTTGTTCCATCAAATATTTTTATTTAACTAATGTATTTTTATTTTACATAGTTATTTTTAAGAATTTGTTTTAAATTTTTGTTCCGTAAATTATTTTTCATATTTTAGTAACCTCAGTTTAAATTGTTTTTGTTTTTATTGACTTTGTAACTATTATTTTTGTTCCATCAAATATTTTTATTTTACTAACATCCGTATTAAATTATTATTTTTTGTTGATTCAGTAACTTTTATTTTTACAGTGGTTTGTTCCATAAATTATTTTTATTTTACTAACCTCTTATATTTTTGTTTTCTTGACTATGGAACTATTATTTTTCTTTTAGTTACTATTTTTTATGTTCAAAGAGAAAAAAATGTTTAAGCATAATTAAACAGATGAGATGGTGGTGATGAATGAGAAAATAGGGAGGAAACGGGAGTGAGGAAAATAAATATAACCAAAGAAGGTAGGAGAGAGAAAGAGTGAAATAATAGCTCAAAAGTCAATACTTTAATTATGAGATTTACGTTTGCAAATTATTGGCTGAAGAGGACTCCACCAACCAGCCTTCGCTTTTTCTTTTTCTTTTTTTGGCAACAAGTTGGGCAATGGAAATATATTGGGCAATGGAAATATATTAATAACATTAAAGTTAGTCATTATTACACAAAATTAGTTTTCTTAATCAGTGCGTTAAATGCACGTCAACTAAATCGTATATAAACAAAATAAAGAGGATAAAAAATCTTAAATGATAAAATAAGAAGAATCGGTTTATTAACAATTACATATAAGTATATCATTAATCATTATAGATTCTAAAAAAATTCTTTATACATAACATGTGTTATCTTAGGCTCCGTTTGTTTCACGGAAAATGATTTCCGTAAAATGAAAAGATTTCATTTTCAGGTGCTTGGTAATTTTTTTGAAAATATGTCAGAAAACATTTACGAGTGAAAGGATGAAACCGTGGAAATCATCCTCGGCGTAATTACGGGCCCCACTATGAAAACCATTAGCAGATTCAGCAAAGCCGTCGAGCCAATGCGAGCTCGCCAAAGACAAGGGGCAAGTAAAACCTGTGGCTTTCAAATACCCTCGGCCTCGGCAACTAGAGTGGCTTTCAAATACCCTTGACCTTGGCAACTAGAGTGGCTTTCAAAACCCTGCCTCTAAGAACTGAGCTGACTTTCAAAACCCTCGGTCCTCAAGAATAAGAGTAGCTTCCAATGCCCCCGCCTCGGCGAAGAGCCCACTCCCTGACCGCCGGCTGGCCAAGTTAGTCAATGATCACTGCCCCGACTGAAGCTTCCCAAGACCCGATAAAGCCGCTACACGCAACCACCAACCCTCTGACAACGATCAGCCCACTTATTTCTGACAAAGCCTCCAGTGCATTTAATACCCGCTGCAACCTGTTCCCCAACGAGAAGCCGCCACGTCATTAGGAAAATCAGGTATAAATAGGGGACATTCATTAATTGGAAAGGTAAGTAAAATTTCAGATATTCAAACTCTCTTATCACAACCCCTTATCGGACCATTTATTACTACAACATATTTATTACTCATTTCCACCAGAAACCTTATCCTCACGCCGGAGGGTTCTAGTCGGGCTACCCCAGCTCCCTAACGGCGTTCACTAGGAACCCTAAAGAAGCAGGCCTAATAGTGGTATAATGGGTTAGCCCATGACTCTATCACCTGTTGGGATGACTTCAAAGGGACCTTTCTAAAAAAGTTTGCCTTGGCAGGTGCCCTCCCAAAAAGCGAGACTGACTGCGGCAAACAAACAAGAAAATGGAGAAACGGTACTCTCGTACAAGACCCGCTTTAAAAAAGTCCTGGACCAGATCCCTGACACCTCAGTAAGAATGTGCTTCAGAGCGGGCCTATTACGAGGAAACTGCCGAACCGAGCTCATCATGAGACCTCGGGACACGATCGGAGAAATGTTCCTAACGGCCCAAAGAGTGGCTCTACTGGATGGCGAGCAGCCCCCTACCATAACAAACTCACGAGCAGTCATGTCCCCTCCAAGCATAGCTAATGTTGCCGACCAGCCACTCGTCACAAACAAAGGCTATAAAGGAAAAGACCAAGGAAGGGCTCGGCAAGACGTGGTCCACCCTGCAAAAAGGAGAGAGGAAGAAAGAGGTGCAAAATTCACTGGTGAGATCAGGGGCCCGAGGCGAGACAATGAGCTAGAGGACTTTACCCCTCTCAATGCATCAAGGGAGCACATCATGGATGTCATCCTAATGGAAAACAAGATACGACCTCCCTTTCCCATGAAGTCACCCCTCGATAGCCGAAATCTAAGGAAAATATGCAATTTTCACAATGAGATCGCCACGTGATTGAAGAATGCATACATACATTTCAAAAAAGCTATACAATGGGTTTATAAACGAGGGTGATCGAGGTTCGTGGGCGAGAGAGAAACATCGCGCCTCTGACCGAGGCTCCGGCGACAACAGACAGATAATGCATTAACACCATCCGGTAAGAGGCTCAGTATCACACAATTGAAAAATGCAATCAATCGCTGAAAGAACTAGGTCGACAGGTCGACAACGTTATGGAAAGAATGGTCGAACATGAAATGGTTTTCGAGACACCGAGCTAGACGTTAACACATACACTCCAGAAAAACCCTTCGACTCTACAAATCGGGATACACAAATGCCTCATGAAACGAAAGTACCGATAGATACAAAGGCCTGAGGGACGTAATGTACTACAAATACTTTATAGCATTAGACTCTAAGGCGATTCCCACACACACCAGCCGAACCCAACTGAGGGGTTCACGGGCCATAAAGTAACAACGAAGGGAACAGGGCCCTCAAAGTCGACCGAGAGAGAAGACACCGCCGTAAGCGAGAGATCACTTTCCTAGTCCTCGATCTCCCATCTCCATGAATGCCATCTTCACAAGCACCTTCCCACGCGATGTTCCAATGGTCGCCTCAATGGCACATCGTAGGTCAAGTACATGACCTCACGCAGGTAGAGTCCTCAAAAATGATGCTTGCACTACCCTAGAGCACTTCATAAATGAAAGGAGAGAAGTGAGAAAAGATCGAAAAGTGCCTGAGGAGAGCCGAGGAAAAAAGAGGACGAGCAGTGGCCAAACGAGCCCGAGGACTCGATTCGGAGAAAACTCTATCCTATAAAGAATCAAGGCGGGCCGAAGTTTAGCCCGCATCGTGGTGAAGGGATCGCCGAGTGATGAGACGTAAAAACGAGATCGATAGCCTCGACGCATTTGAGACCACCCAAGATTATAGCCTCACTGAGGACGTAGAAGTAAGTCATCATCAACGCCAACTACCCCGATCAAAAATCAAGGCGGGAATGGAAATAGCTCGGCAAGAAAGCGAGAGCCATCATCGAAGTTCTTAAGAGCAACACGCACGCCTTCGCTGGAAAGTCGAGGATATGGAAGGCATAGCCAAGAAGTCATGTCCACCTACCGAAAGCATTGACCCAAAGATTTTCACCCATCCAACCAAAGCCGAGGTATTTCTCCCCGAAAAACAAAAAGCAATTAAAGAGAGATAGCTGCAAGTTACGGGCCGAATCATAAAAGAAATCCACTACCCCTGTGGATCGCAAATGTTGTGATGGTGAAAAGAACAATGGAAAGTGGAGAATGCAGGCCGATTTTACCAATGAACCAGGCATCCCCAAAGATTGGTACCCATCAGAAGGATGATCACCGGTCGCCTCTATCTCGGCTACAAAATCATAAGTTTCAGACGCCAGATTCGGGTACCACCATATCGCATCAGGGAAGGAGGATCAAAAGAACACGACCTTTCGAGCAAGCAGAGCCCTATACTCGCTATAACATGATGCCGTTTCGGCCTAAAAAATGCAGCGCTACCTATCGAATGGTGAACAAGGTTTTCTGGGACCAGCAAGGAACGCCGAGGCATACATAGATCTACATGGTGATTAAAACCGGGAGGCCACACATCGACGACCTCGTAGAAACATTTGTAAACCTCGTAAAAAATAGATAAGCTCAATCCCGCTAAATGTGCCTTCGGCAACAAATGGAAAAATTTCTGGTATACGGTGAACGAGCGTGGAATGAGGCAAACCCCGAAAAATCAAAGCCCCGAACGATGAAAGTCCCGAAATGCATCAAACAAGTACAACAGCTTGAACGGGAGAATCGTGGCCGTGGGAATATTTATCTCAAAATCGACAGAAAAAAGCCTCCCATTTTTCAAAATCTTGAAAGTGGGCGAAGAAATTCACATGGGACAAAAATGCGACTCACCTTCGCCGAACTCAAAGAATACCTCTAGCTTTACCTTGCTCACCGCCTGCCGTGAGAAAGACTCTACGCGTATCTCTGCTACTTTTAATACGCCTATAGATCGGTCCTATCAGAATAAGCGGGGCCATCGTGAGACCTATCTACTACGTGTCCCATGAACTCACCTGCTCGAGACGAGGTACATGCAGATAGAAAAGGTGATACTCGCATTAATGATAACGACGAGGAAGCTGAAGCCATACTTCAAGGCACACGAGATCTGGTATACATGCATTCCGCTCGCTGAAGATCTGCATACGCATCTCGACGCCGAAATGCCGGAAGGACGATTTAGACGGGCTATCAATTAACAAAATATGCATTATCTACATTCCGAGAAAATCCATTAGAGCTCAAGTCCTAAGCAGATTTCATCGTCATTAAACCTCTTTCAACTCCTGCATGAATAAGCGACACACTGCACCTGGACCTCCTCCACCGAACAAGTTGCCAAACGGTTGCCTCAGAAAAGAAACCGCCTTAGCCCTCGACATTGTTCAGATCCCGGCCGCCCAAAGAAAACGAATAGAGCGTACATCCTACTAGACACCGTGTTTAATAGAGATCAAGAAGCTCTTAAACTAAACTTCCCAAAGGTCGAATAACGTTGTCGAGTATGGCGAAGCACTGATATAGGCCGAACTCGGCCGTCGAATGGGAACATCTCAAATCTTAATCTTCACGACTCCCAACTCGCGGAAGCGATTTTGGGAATATGTGGTCAACCACCCAACACCGGACAAGTACAAAGAGTTTCCGCCTCGTGGCCCCGACCCGATTCGAATATTTGGAATGTGAGTAAATAGAAGCGGCCGAAAACACAAGGCCGATCACCTCTCCAAAATGGCCACCAACGAGCTCGAAGCTTCCTCCGTAAACATGGATCGAAATCCTCGATATCCCGCCCATATCGATAAAGAAAGAATAAATGATGCGAGGAAAGCTGCCACTGAAGTGCGTGTCGGATCGACGACATCAAGAAATACATCGACTGTGGGATACTACCCCGAAATGACAAAGAGCAAGATGGGCAATGGCAAGAAGCGTCGCAGCACACCGCAGATAACACCGGAACGGACGATATACGCATATCTTTCACCAAGCCTCGCATAGTGTGTTCGACTTTCACCAAGTAAATCTCCTCTCACACAAGGATATAAGGTGTGTTCCGTCAAATCACACAAGGACGGCCGTCATGCGAAGCACAGGTGGCATGGCCACTCGAACGCCGTCGATGACGCTATCGACATGTTCATTTTCCACCTGATACTACTCGGCTCACATCGAGGAAAGATGCCGATATATATGCCCTAAAAATGTGACAAATGTCAAAAATTTGCAAACATCCCAAGAAGCTTTCTGCAAAGACCTCAAACTCCTAGAATCGCAGATGGCCATTCGAAATGCGGGACTCGATCCGATTGGCCATTCTCCGCCAAAGGCAAAACAAATTTTGTGATAGCCAAAGGGACTATTTCACGAAATGGATCGGCTGCCCTGGCCAGCATCACCGAACAAAGAGCCATCGACTTTTGTTCGAGACGCACATCCGCGCAGATATGGGTCGCCGAGGGCTATCGCAGTTCGGATCATGGCACGCAGCTTCTCCAACAGATTTACCATAACCGAGTCATGAGGGGGATCCGCCATCGGAAGCTTCTGAGCCACCCTCAAAGAAACCAAGGTAGGCCGGGAACAAACAAATTCTTCATGCCTTAAAAAGAAGACTAGATGAAAAGAAGCATGCCCGGCTCGAAGAGCTTCCCCGCCGTCTTATGGGCTATCGTAACATATCGCCGAGGTTCAACGTAAGAAACACCTTTCTCCTCCGACCTACTGGCATCGGAGGCTACGAACCCAGTGAAATGGCTCTCCCCACCGCAAGAGTCGCTCATTTTAATAAAGAATCAAACACCGAGTCAAGGACGCTGACCTCGACACTACTGGGAGGAGAAGTTCGAGGCCG